>BJFM01005864.1:39869-59928 GCA_016586285.1 Arothron firmamentum
CCCGCCGCTTCCCAACCGTGACCCCTCTGGACTCCCTCTGATTGCAGACGAGTCTGAGAAAGACACAGGAGGAGCTCGAGGAGTCTCTGAAGAAGCTGTCAGTGAGTGAGGGCGCTGCGGAGGTGAGCAAGTGCTACCAGCTGGACCTGGAGGAGGAGAAGGCCCGGCTCATCAAAGACATGGACAATTTTAAGCTAAAGGTTTGGACATCCGGCAGCGACTCCTCCTCGAATCATATCGTCCCATTTCCAAAAGTCACTGAAATAAACTCCAAATTCTGTTCTTTTGTTTAAAAACCAAAGCATGCATCCATATCAGTAGTCCAAACCTGTATCAGGGCAGCAGACATGTTTGGTGATAAAGAACCAAATTTAATTAAGCCAAATATTGTTAGTATCAGTATTTTTTCAGACATATGTTGCTGCCACGCGCTGAATCGTCCCCTGAATTGTCCAGTGTTGGTGGGACGTTGTCGCACAGGGAGTTGAGAGGTCTGGAATAGCTTTGTCTGTTTGTTTTCCAGATAGAAAAAGACAAAGGGGAAAGCAGCGTCCTAACGGAGGAGAAAAAAGCGATGGAGGGCAGGCTTCATCAGGAGAAGATGAAAACCACAGAGCTTCAAAAAGAAAACCATAGGTGACATAACTCACACATCCCTAACATCCCTCACACATTTTATGTGGATTTCCATCTATCTGTGGATGAAAAGATGGATATGCACACACACAAAATGTGTAGGTATTATACACTTACATGTAGACACACAAACGCTTGTTTATTTGCTAACACTGGCCATTTATCGCCAAGGTTGCAAGCGTTGTTGAGGAACTCACGGAAGAAGTTGCGAGATCTGGACAGAGATCGAACTGAGTGTTTAAGACAGATGAACGACGAGGTTGGTATCAGTATGATCTGCCCCCACAATCTCACCCCACCTGTACTCCCAGATTATTAGATTGTTCGGCAAGCTCTAATTAATATTCATCAGGAAATATATTTTATTTTTATGTTATGAAGCAAATGTTTGTTTTAAGAGTAGAAAATACCCATCCATCCATCCATCTATCTTCTGTTTATCCGGGGTGGGGTTGCGACCTCCGGGGGGGATCCCCAGGTGTTCCCCAGGTGTTCCCAGGTTAGCAGAGAGACATAGTCTCCCCAGCGTGTCCTGGGTTGTCCCGGGGGCCTCCTACCGGAGGGACGGGCCCTGAACACCTCTCCAGGGAGGCGTCCGGGAGGCATCCTGACTAGATGCCCGAGCCCCCTCATCTGGTTCTCCTCCTTGGAGGAGCAGTGGCTCCACTCTGAGCTCCTCCACCCTTCGGAGGAAGCTCATTCTGGCCGCTGGTACAGGCGGCCTTGGTCTTTCGTAAACTACCCACAGCTCCTGACCATAGGTGAGGGTAGGAACGAAGATCGAGGGGTAAATCGAGAGCTTCGCCTTTCGGCTCAGCTCTCTTCACCGATCTGCCTGTCGATCTCCCGCTCCATCCATCCCTCACTCGTAAACAAGAGCCCGAGATTCTTAAACTCCTCCACTTGGGGCAGGATCTCCTCCCCGACCCAGAGAAAGCCCCCACCTATTTCCGGCTGAGAACCACGGCCTTAGATTTGGAGGTGCTGGTTCTCATCCCAGCCGCTTCACACTCGGCAGCGAACCGATCCAGTGAGAGCTGGAGGTCACGGACTGATGAAGCCAGCAGGACCACTGTCCTTAAAAGTTCTGAACAGAATCGGTGACAAAGGGCAGCCCTGGCGGAGTCCAACCCCCACCGGACTTCCGCTAGTTTAAAACACTAAACTAAGAATAGAGAAACCATTTCTTCCAATTTTCTTACCAGATAAATAGGATACAGCATCAGAGGGAGACGGAAGTGACCGTCCAAGGTCAGTTGAAGCAGGAAGCTGAATATCTCAGAGACCAGCTGGACCAGTGTGTGAAGAAAAACGAGCAGCTGGAGAGGGAGGCCCTGGACTTCAGGTGCCAGATGATCAGACTTCAGCATGAGCAGAGCTACACCAAGCAGTACTGCAGCGACAAACAAAGGGCCCATCAGCAAGAGCCAGAGCAGCTCGGGCTCTTCCAGCAGGTAAAAAACACAAATCCACATCTGGCCAGTGAGTAGGCTTCACCCGGAGCAGGCCGCTCTTGCTCTAAAGGTCATTGCTTTGATCTTGGTTCCCTACATCTACCCGTTGTAGTGAATTTAAATAAGATACTGAAGCAGTTTAAACCTGTGTGGGCTCATCTGGACTGAATTAATCATGTTTGTCTCCCAGGCAACACCCAAACATCCTGATCAAAAGAACCACACAATATCTGAGTTGCAGGAGAAGATCGAAGAGCTACAAAACGATCTGAGTCAGGTGCACGAGTCCCAAAACGCCATGCAGAAAGAGATAGAGAGGGCCAGACAGCAGTACCAAGACCAGGTGGACTCTAACAAGGCCCTGGAAAGGAAACTAGAGAGGTCCTGGTGGTCTTGATTACTTTTAGTGCTAGAAAAAAACCCTTCTTTTGTATGACTGATGATCCTTTTGCTGTATTTGCTGCACAGGACCCAGAATCGGCTCAGTGAAACCAATGAAATGTTGTTCAACAAGAGGTTTGCATGTGCGCCACATGTGAGCTAACAGGACCGCAGACGGGCACGGACCTCCCAACATCTGGACCACATCTGGATCGGCGTACATTGAAGTACACGTGTTCCGCCGTTGCGCTCGCGCTGGGTGAAATGCATTGTGGGATCTCTACCTGTCCCAAGGCCAAACAAAGTCGCGCCTGAAGTACACTCCCAGGAGACTCGGCAGGTTGTGAACTTTGAATAGGGCCGCGCTTGGGCGGCGATTCATGACATTTCACAAGAGAGCGCAACGCCTGAGAAGGACTGAGAAACGGCCCCAGACCATAGTTCTCCTCACATCCAACCTAAGGCCAGAGCAGAATGCTTACAATCATCTGTTTCCATGGCAGCTGGAGCTCAGTGTCGCTCGGGTGCTTCAGTGATGTCACCATCGACAATTTGTGTACATCGTATCTTATTGTATTTGCTCATTTTTATTTTATATAAAAAGCATTTTGTAAATCATATCAATCTACTCATTAAAAAATGCACACACACACCTATATATACATCTATACATCCACACACACACATTATCTAAAAGAATTCTCTTGAATGATGCATTGAATTGAAAAAGGTTCTTAATTTTGTTGTACTGAACTACAACACTTGGAGAGCACACACCTCCTCCTCCTCTCTCTCTCTCTCTCCATCTCCCTCTCTATCCATATATATAGTATGTATATACTCTATCTTATATATATATAAATATAAAGATTACATAACTTCATAGGTTGCTTTATGATTGAAGCCCTTTTGCCTTTCATCCTTGGAACATCACCAAAATTTGATGATTTTTTTTCCTCCCCTGAAAATGTGAGTTATTTTTGAGACAAACAAGCAAACGAACACCAGCTGTCACATGACCTCGTTTAGATTCCTGAGTTTCCCCCTGCATCGGAGCAAACATCCAGCTCTCTGACGGGCCTGGGCCGCCCCGTCAGCCTGAGCTCGCAGGGGAAACTCACCCGTTGCAGCTTGTCAAGCTGGTGTGGAGGGGACCCGTCTTCATCAGTCCTTCTACCCTGCTTCCTTTGAGCAGGCTTCAGAGGTGTGCAGCTTAGGGAGGTTCTGAATATCTGCGTCAATCCCAGCCGCTGCGGTGGCTCCTCTCTCATGAACCAGAGCAGCTGGTAACTGCTGGATCAGGCTTTAATAGCCACTGACCGGCAGCTATAAGGGTAATATTCTAAATACTTCTAAAACCACAGATAGAAATGAAATCACTGATGCTGCTGGTGGCTACCTGTGATTTAGTGCATACATTTAATTTTTTGGGGAGGAGGCTCCAAACTGCCCCCGTGTGTTTGTGGTTTGTTGTTGTCGTTGTTGAGAGTCTTGATTCTCAGTTTTCCTTCTTCTGTTTCTACTATCTTCTGTTTCTTTTGTGGGGCAACCCGCCCATGTGCGATGTAGTCAATGTTCTTGTTTGTTGCGTTGCTCCTAATCCAATTCTTCAGTTCTTCTGCTCTCCAGTTAATTGCCCCAAACGTCGGTGCTGAGAAGCACAATCTTCAGCCAGCCCAGCGTTTCCTCTTGCTGCGTCGGGGTCTGGCCTGGAGAGTGGGGCGGTCTGATGATGGAAGGATGCCGGGCGCAGCCGTGCAGCCAGCTTTATAGCCGATCCTCTGCTCCAACCCAGAGGACATCCCCCTGTCTTCCATTGGCTGCAGTCAACATGCTCCATCTGACCTCCCTCCTCTCCATATTTAGCTCCGATTACCTCATGCTCTTAAAAACACAGGCGCTTGGTGTGAGTAAATCTCAAAAACGCACTAAACATGTCATCTATCCATTCATTTCTAAACATTTCAATCATTAACTTATTTAGTTTTAAACAGGCTGTCAAATTGTTACATAAACCTTGAGCAGCCACTTCAAAACATTCTTAGAAAGTCACAAAACATTGTTTTTAATGCGTATAACTATAATGACATTTGCCGAATCAGCCACTTTTAGGGCTTCAATCTTTGTGCTTTTACGGGCACTTAAATTAGGCAGTCATCCAAATCAATATCATTTAAACATGTCATATTATCATTCCTAAACTCACCAACAGAAGAGGAAACATGGCAATGACAACATATCATTGCTACATGCTAACATGCTACATGAAAATGGATTAATTGGATAAATGAATAGAATTAAACTCAAACTTATCACTACTAAATAACTTAAAAAGACCATAAAAAAGGAAAAGAATCAGCCGGACATCATCACACCTCATGATTGTCAGAATTCACTGTGCACGGTTATTAAATTCACACTCATCACACACTCATCACCATCTGCGTCTCTCTTCTTCTGTTGTATCCCCCCCCGGTGGTTGTAGGGCTCATACCTCACCCCTCTGGGCCGTTCCCGTGGGCACCTCCGCCACCAGGACAGGCCTTGGACGCGGGGTTTGCCCTGCTGGTCGTCTCCCCTAGCGACAGGCTGCCTGCTGACCTGCCTGAGGTGCAGAGGAAGATTCCGCCCCAGACCGGCCCACCATCTCCACCTTCCTCTGCCCTGGGCGTGGCCCAGGTACCACCTTCAGCTTCAGGTGTGCCACAGGGTGGGCACCGCGGACCTCAACTTTTCTCAACACCTCCCTTGCCAGGGATAATGACATTTTTATTATATTTACTAATCTAAAATCTACATGTCAATCTAAAATGTTGACCTAATACATTTATCACTATAGAAAAACTATATAAAACTACAGCTCTATAAAAATGTCTGGTCTTTTCCTTGATCTTTGATTTAATGGTGGTTCTTTATTGTTTGTTTATGTGACCGGCCTACTTTATTTATGTTTACCTACCAAAATGATCTAAAAAGTGTGAATGAATGGCACTCTGTGGTGAGAATGCGTGAGCATGCGGGCAGGAAGGGGTGCTGAGCAGGTACTGCCGATGACGTCAGCAAGGTGACACCCACCCTCCGCCTGGGCTGCAACGTCACCACAGCGCCCAGATCTCCGTCCGTGGACCTTCGTGTCTGTTTGAAACCTCACGGTCCCCTTTTTGGGATCGAAGCCTGAAGGACTCAAGCGTAAGTTTTGCGCATTTGGCGACTCGTGGCGACCGCGGGGCTGAAACGCAACGCCGTCCACCGCAAGTTTGCGTGCAAGTCACGCCGCCGCTCAGCCGCGAACTAGTGATTGAACTTTCCACCTGATAAAGAGGTTTTCCCCGTGATTTATGCGTGTCCAGGAAAAGACGAGCTGGCTTTCTGGTGCCGGCTGAAGGTGAATGTCATGGGTTCAAGTCGGAGGAACCGGCTTGTCAAAATAAAGTTACAATTCGGAATCATAAAATCAAATTAACTATGGATTCTTCGACTGACTGCTGTGATATTTAGAAATTCCGGGAAGCGTTTTCCATTTTAAAATACCTTTTTGAAGAACCGTCATTTGCGGTCATAGGTTCGGCTTCCTCTGCTCAGCAGTCACCCCATTACTAACATTTTATTTCCCATTTTTCACCCGCTGGAATAGAACAGGTGTTTTTGCGTAGTCAAAGTCATAATTTAGGTCCAATTTAAGTTTGTTTTGCTAAATAAACATCTGCAATTAGTCAGAATTATTATCTTAATTTATCCATCGTCTGTATTTTTGAGCTCAACCTTGCAGTGAAACTAACACTTGAATCTTTTTGGGAATGGCCCAGTTGCTGTCTCCTTAAATATTCTAATATCTTACCTCTTTTTTTTTTTTTTTTTTCCTAAGTTTGCTTTCTACCGCCTGCGCTAGGCCTATCAAAGTTTTATTTTAACTCGCGATATCTCACAATAGGGGAATATCGTCCAGCCTCCATCCGCAATGTCCTCCAGTGGCAAAAACAGCATCTGTCGAATATGCGGCGGCGTTCTGATGGGAAACCAAAGGCGATGGCTCTTTGGGGGGCAGAATAAAAAGAATAGTGGCCCTCTGACCCCAACGGAGCCCACAAGACGACAGAACCTGTCCCGGTCCTTGCAGAGCAGCCCCTGGGGTGAGAAGACATTTCCATTCTAATTTCATACTTTGTGTCTCTTAAAGCGTCTGACTTGTTTTTTTAACCTGTTTTTTAACCCAGGAAGTACATTATCGCTGGGATCAGCAGGATCTCTGTCCAAGTCCCAGGTGTCCCTGAGCTCTTCGTCCAAGGGCGTTGATCTGCTCTCCGTGTTGACCCACATCCTGGGACAGGCTGTGCCGCGGGGCGGCGAGCTGGGGGAATTTGTGTGCGGTAAATGCGTTTGCGTCCTCGAGCGGGTGTTCAGATTCGACTCTGTGATCGCGAGGGTCCGGGTGCTTTCGTCCGAGAGGCTGCAGAAGATGACGCAGGAGCGAAACAAGATCAGGCAGTGGGTGCGCAAGAGCTACTGCCAGAGACACCCGCAGGACCTCCAGAACTGGGGCAGCACCAGTGAGGAGGACGGGGAGTCAGAGAAGGAGGGCTACAGGGAAATGCTGAAAGAAAACATGGCGCTCTCAGAGTACGAGTGCTGGTCCGAAAGGTGGGACATGTGTCCGCATTTTATCAAGACCGGTAAAAGATGCAGAAAGGGCAAAGGATGTGAAGGCTGTGACGTCTTACGGGTGTCGGACTCGGACTATGAGTCCGTCTGTGGGGTCCCTCGCCACTTGCCTTTTCAGCCGCCGTCCCCGTTCGGGTTAACACGGGATAAATCCCAGAGTATGCCCCTGCACTGGCAGGAGGAGCCATGCATGAGCCCCGGTCCCCGCTCCCTGGCCGGGTCCACTCCCTCCCTCTCTGGATTGCTCCGCGGCGAATCCATCCAGTCCCTGGACTCTCGCGAAGCCTTTGACTCGCCAGGTTTCCTTCCAGCCAACTTTGTGCTGAAGGAACTGAAGCGCGTGGAAGGAAAGCCGCTCAGATCTCCTGCAGGGAGCAGGATCCCGGTTCTGGGCAGGAAGAACAGCAGCTGCTCAGAAGAAGCAGAAGAGCTGGCCTCGCCATCGGTGGACAAGGAGCTCAGCTTCGGGACGCTGGGAAACGGAGAGGTCGAGCTGGAAGAAGAGGTCAGAGATGTGCTGACCGACCTGGGCGATGAGTTCCTGCCTCTCCATAAAGAGGTGAGTCGGCCATTCTTAGCTGTCTTCTCCCAGAGGGTTTTTTTCCTCCTCCTTTTCTCCTCCTTTTCTCCTCAATCATGTGAAATCAAGGAGCGTGGGAACACATTTTCTTCCATTGATGTAGAAAAACCCTTCAGTAGTTGTAAGCTTGAGAGGCGCGGCCAGGGACCGGGCCACCACGCTAACGTCAGACCACTGGGAGACCTTTGGGCCCCTGTGTTCGTAAATATTGACAGTTAGTGTCAGGAAAATGGACAACTACACACAACTGGAAAATAATTTGTGGTTTCAGAGCCGGGTCCGGCGCGCTCTCAGCCACCTGCGAGGTCAGCTGGACAAGCTCGCGTCCCCTGTCGAGGCAGAACCAAAGCTTGGATGGAGTGGACCAGGTGAAGCCGATGGATCAGGAGACGTGGCTCCTGTAAGTGATGAGTTACGGTCCCGCTCTTCCTTATTCCCAGGTGGCTTTCCGGAGGAATTGATTTGAATATCGGTGTTCCGGATCTACAGTTGTGTTTGGAAAATATGTCCACAACTTTACCTTCGTCTGCTCTGTCGAACTGTTGTTGAAGACCTGCTGGAGATGAAAGGAGGTGTTTATGAGGAGATGCTATCAGCTGAAGTTGTGACTTTGTGGTTCATGTGAGGTTTGAATCTGCTGAATAAGTCAGAACTTTTTGCTTTTTTTCCCAACACTTTTGTGTCTGTTGCTTCTTGTGTTTGGCCCAACATTTTCCCTATGGGCCTTTTTTGATGCTTTTCTTCAGAACTGCTCTACTCACGCTATAAGATAGTGAGATTACCAATTACTAAAAAACCCAAACACATGGCCGCTGTATGGTGATCTGGCTGGGTGATTTTCTGGCAGGACTGGATTTACCTTTGTTTTTTGTTTTTTTGTCTGTGCGCTGAAAAGCTAAGCACCTGTTTAACCAGCTACTGAACAAAGAATCTTAATAGTCTTTTACTTTTGTCATAGCTATTTACCTCCCCACAAAAAAATCCCACTATTAAAAGTGAATATCTAAGAATAAACTAGAGGTTGAGGCTGAGTTGGGTTTTTGTTGAAGAAATGTCACTGTTTTCATAGAAATGCTGTCATCTTTGTGACGATGCAGCTTTAAACACCAGAAAAAGTTGGTTTATGACACAGAGCAACGTTTCACAGGAGCCACGTGTTTGGACGTTTCCATAAAAAAATCCTCTGTGAATGTTGACTGAGCACAAACATCTCTTTTTTTCCCTGCTGTGGAAGGGTGTGGCCTTCAGGAGCGTAAACACAGTCTGAGGAATCTTGCCTGACTGGTGGAGTTTGCCCTGTGATAATGATGATTGCGATTTGCTGGAAAGGCTTCCCAGCTGCTCCGTAGAACCCCGTGTGTGCTCTTTTTGTGTCCTGTTGATCTGACCTTTGTCTGCTTGAGTTTAACGATGCTGGGCGCATGCCGCGGGCGTGCACGTTACACAGAATGGGAATATGAGAGAGAAGTTCCGGGCAGGAGGGGGAGGGGCAGAGTGCGGTGTGTTTGCACATGCACTCCCCTGTGGTGCGGTTGTGCAGCAGGTTTCCATCAATAGCAATAATGTTGATATTTCAGATTGATCCGGCCACCTTGGAGTCTGCATCATGGATTTCAGCAGAAGTGCAGCCTCACTGGTATTGAGGCAAGAGTCTCGTGCGCACTCTGCACGAGCGGCAGACCTGGATGTGGCGGAAAGCATAGAAGTACATCACCATAAAAGCGTTTAGAGCTTTAAGAGTCAGGAGCGGTATTCTTCTGAGACATCATTTAAGCATAGTTAAGTGGACTAAATGAAAAAATAAAAAATTGTGAAAGGATGCATTCACTTGCAGGTCTCATGTTGAATTGTGTTGATTTCGGCTTCAGTTGTGTTCATTTGATTAATCTCATTTATTGACTGAGTAAAATGGCAGGAAGCATCATACATGTTGGGCTTAAACACGTATAGTTTCACTGTTGCCAATTCAAAGTCACAAATGAAAAGAAGAAGAAGTTCTATTCATTCATTGTCTAGTCCACTTTTGTCTCCACTGATGAAAGGTCAATATTTCATTTTCAAAAATCCCTCTTGCTCAGCTGTTTCTGCTTAATCTTTAAGAAATAATGTGGAGAATCCGCTGTTGCTCTTCGCCCACTGGTCAGTGGATCGGTCCACCATCAGTGCTGGCCGCACACGCGCCGTCCTGCTCTGCCTCCTGATGTAAATGATGTGTTTTGCTCTTTCTGTCGGTTGCACGAGCAGACGTGCGGCAGGTTCCTGCTCCAGAGCCTCGGTCACTCCCTCCACAGCCGCGAGCGTGTCATCCAGGTGGGTGAGCTGACGGATGAGGGCAGCCATTTTTATCTGAGTCACAATTACGGCTCCTTTACAAGAAAGACATCACCCATTAGAGCGCTAATGCATTCCAGTAAGATGATCAATAACTGACCTTAGGGTTTATTTCCGGTTTTGGAAACATCAGTCAGGAATGTCCAGTCTGTGCTAAGCTTGCTTTATGATCTAGTTGCCCTCGACCTTCAATTAAATTAACTCAAGTGACTTCAGATTGCTACGAAAACTTTAATTATGTTTTGAGATTAGATATTTTGTTGATGAAACAAATATTAGATTGCATCAGATTTTAATTTTAAAATAGATTTGTGAGGAAATGAGTTACCTGGCAACAGTGCATATGTTCTTTGGTCTCTTGTATATAAATTTATTTTAGGGATTACAGCGATCTTGTTAAAATTAGTTCAGAAAACAGCTGCCTGACAGGGCAGATGAGAGAACCTAAGCTTTTAAAACGTATTTTCTTGGAAAACGCTTCTCTCCTTCAGGCTGCTGTTGTTCTTGTGCTGCTCCCTACTCATGGCTTCCTGTCTTCCAGGAGTGTTTACGTCTGATCAGGAGAGTGTGTGTGGAGGAGGCCACGGGGACGGAACTCACCAACAAGCTGACGGAGCATCTGAAGGAGATTCTCTCTGACAACAAGGTTAGCGCCACAGTTCTGCCCCTGAGTCAGACCAGCAGACGCTGAAGCAGACTGGCCTTACTGGTCTGAACTCACTCCTTGTGTCCTTGAAGCCGTCTCTGTGTGCTTAGACGGTGGATTATTTGGTGTCGTGACGTGCCAGCACCGTTGTTGAAAGCGGTTTTGTCTTTATATATATTTTCTGTCGTTGTTTTGGTTCAAAAGGGAAACTGGTTACAGCAGGAAAAATGTGTGTTTGAATGTTATTATTGGCTTTTAGAAAATGCAGAATATAGCTGGAAGCTGTTAGTTTCCACTTTTAAAGATCTCTGTTCACACCAATGTCAGAAAACAAATGTCAGGAAATCTCTTGTGGTCTTTAATTGTATTTCTAGCTAATATAATAGCTCTAAATCTACAAGTTTTAACTTTAGGTGTGATTCGTAGGTTGCCCTGGAAGCTCTGAGGACTAAAATGACTGCCATAGAGAAGAACATGAAGAAAGAGATCAGCGCTTTGAGGAAGGCAGGAAGAGATCGAGAGCAAGACCTGGAAACGCTTACCAGCGTGCTGCAATGCAACCAGGATCTTATTAACGTGAGAGCGTGCACGCGTGCCTTTATACATCTGTTAACAGTTGGTTTTTGCACGACACACAATTTCACGTGAAAGCTGTATCTCAACAGACCGCAAATTTAATATTTTTCCAGGATCTGCGAGTGGCTCTCGAGGAGAAGGAACAAAAATTGAAGGAAGTAGAGAAAGAGGTGGAGTTGTGGAGACAAAAGGACCGAGCCCTCACGAACGTCCTGCAAGAGAAGGACGCTCAGATCAGTTTACTCAAAACTGCACTACAGGAGGTAATAAAGCACGTTTGCTGCCCGGCTGCAATCTTGACGAGATGAAGGGATCGAATGTGGAGAGGCAACGCTGCCTATCAGACAGTTTTCTAAATGTAAAACTACTATTAAAAACACTGTAAACGGTCATTAATAACCAGGCCAGTACAGTTTAAGCTTAGGACTGAATTAGGACCTTGATTTGATCTTCAGATCAGACATGGTTTTTTTGTTCTATTTTACCTGAACCCTTTCTTTATCCGACTCTGTGATTGGTCAGGATTCACCTGAGAAGGCGGATTTGTTTGAGCTCAGGGAGGAAAGTGGCACCAGCCTGTGCCAGGAGGTCACCAAACTCACCACTGCCCTACAGGAATACCAGCTTATGGTGCAGGTAAGATTACAGCATTAAATTGTGAATACGTTTGTCAAATGTATTTAGAAATCCAATAGAAAGATTGTAGATATGGATGGACATCTCCAGCCTTTTATCCGCCTGCTGGGCCGCCGTAGCACAACTGAGCCCTTGAACCGGACCAAGAGCAGATGCACAGCGTTCTAAACATGGCGCGGTTTTCTTGTTTTTACCAGCATCAGCAGGAAAGCCACAGTCAGACAGTGACTTCTCTGACGGCTGAACTCAGAGGCTTGCGGCTGGAGCTGAGGAAGAGAGAGAAGGAGAGGAGAGAGTCGGAGAGAGTCTGGCTGAGCAGCAGGGAGGACTGGAAGACAGAGGAGGGGACACTGATGGACAACCTGGACAGGAGAGACAGGCTCATCGAGGTAGCTTGATGGATTTTACTCCTTTATGGTCTAAATTGAAAATAGCAACAAATAAACGTACAATTAAAACAATTTCGACCACCACTTTAATGAAGGAGGACTCTATATGCATGCTGTGAAATTCACAATAAAACATGAATGGTATGTCAAATAAAACAAGACAGTATAGATGATTTATAATGAATAACGTAATAACACATACGCATTGAATATGATTATACATGATCAAATAATGTGATTTGAGTCGTCTTCTTTGCAGTAGTTCTCGGGGGCTGACAGGTTTGTCTTTCATTGACACAGCAAATCCTGTTGGATGCTGAGGAACGCGACCATCTGTTGACGGCACTGCAGCAGAATCTTTAGAACAACCATGAACCCCTCACCTCCATCAAACACACACATTGTTATCCTACAGCGACGCCTGGTTTGTCACGACGTTGCCTCGCATTTGCCCTTTTTTGGCAAAAGTGAAAGAATTGGGTTTTTTTTGTTTGTTTTTCCCGATGTCAGAAATTCATACGCCTGCCCCAAATTCCTGTATTTATATTTTATTAATGTATTGTGTGAATTTAATTTCATGCAATGGGAAATAATCCAATTATTGCTATCACCAATTATAAAAACCAATACCGATGTACCATTTGTGATTTACATTTAGTGTCATTTTAATTCTGCTTTAATGTTCTGTGTTACAAAACTGTTTTTTTTGTTTTGTTTTGTTTTAGGTCATATGCCAGAAATCAAGGACCCAAATAATTATAACTGCTTCAGTTTTAGTCGTTTTTATTTATGGATTTTTCCCCCCAGTTTTATTCATGATCTGTGTTCATTATCTTTCTTTAAATACTTTTGAATGTAATATATTGGTAACATTAAGTAACTATAAGATAATCAGAAGGTCCTCACTGCCAGTTTTAACCCAAAGAAGGATGCTGCTGGTGTCATTAATCGTGGCTTTTAATGAGTTTGTATTGTCAGGGTTTACTTAAAAATGATTATTTGAACATGTCCAGTATATTTTGTGTTGGGTCCTTAATCTGGGTATCATCATTATTAATTATTCATATCATAAAGGATACGTACAAGCTCAGAGCACCAAGAAATGATAAACTGAGACGGGGCTCATTTAAGATACAATAAAAGCACATGTTTCCACACGAAGAAATATTTTTGCCTTTAAGGAGACGGAGACAAACGAACGTTTGTACAGACTAACCGAGGGAACTCCGTTCCTGCTCCTCTTGGTTCACCTCGAGTCCAGTTCGCTTTCAGGGGGATCTTATTTATTTTAGAGCAGATGTGGAGCAGTGACGAGATGTAGATACTTATAATTATATATCAGACCTATATTTATTACGATTTTACTATGTTATCTCAGAAAGAGTTCGGATTTCTGTTTTCCTTTCTGGCCAGTTGATGACCCCCGATTCTGGACATCATTTGTGGAAGGTAAATTTTGAAACTCACTTAGGGCTGTTAAAAGGTTAAAGAAGAAATTAACTCGGTGCTTTTCACTTTACAGGTGCGTCACAGTATCATCTGAAATTTCTCCATATCACCTCCGGCCACTGGGGGCAGAACAGAGCAAGCTGCTGCTGTGACTGAGCAGCATTTCAGGCAGCGAGTAAGCCCGTGTTTTTAAACTGCGTTTTTCTTTTCAGTAGGCTGTTTAAGGTAAAAGTCGTAAATTGAATTTTTTTTTATACTAATACCTATCTAATACTAATGTATATTAATATTAAGACACGACTGAACGTTTTTAACGATCTGCGTTCATCAGAGCTACTGAGCTACGTTGATTTATTCCTAGTAATGGCCATTCTTAGTTTTGAGTCCCAACAGTTCAAGAGGAGCACGTCAGGAAAAGACAACACGTGAATAATTCTGGCAAATATTGAATAATAATGACCACTAAGGCGACCAAGGAAACCAATAACAGTATCCTACTTCCTACTTCAACTCTTCCAAACAGAGAAAATTATTACAAAATATGAGCTTCACGAAGATGCTGAATAGTCAAAGGTATTAAAATGCTCTAACGGAAAAGTCCACCTTGGTAGGATTTACTGTAGTCTACATCTTCTTTCAATGCTGTAAACTATTTTCTTGTCAGTAATCAACATCAGTTTTTCCTTGGTCAATATGAGGGTGTAAGGGCAGATGATGTTACACAGCATCACTGGCCAAGGGGCCATTTCGATTACATCTCGTGGTTCATGAGGAAACATGTTTTCAGAATAAAACATATAAACACATGTAAACAGCCAATAATTTGTGTCCAAAAAGGTGGGCATCTGCCCCCAAAAGGCATGTAGAGACGAAGAGCACCTGACATCCTGCAGTGGGAGGGGGCTGGTGCAGAACTCCTGTATGAGTTTGAAATGTCAAAGTCAGCTTTATTGGTCACCAACAATAACAACAACAACCCTATTTAGCAGATCTAAAGTTTGCTGGTTGTCTTCCTCTTTCCACAGGACTTGGCAAGATGTCTGTGACTGTGGTGAAGGCTGAGGGGGTCACTGTGCTGACCTTAACTGCTGACCCCAACAGTTCTTGTCCTCCAATCTGCCAAATATTAAAGGGACTTTGCTGCAGCCCCAGGTGCTGCACCGTGTCTCAGCAGCTGGAAGAGAACCAGAAAACTTCGCAGTCGCTCCTGGGGGTGAAGAGCTTGTTTTTTCAGATTTGGCTGCAGAAGTCACTGACTTCTGAAAATCCTATACCTGTTAAACTATTTCCATATGGTCAGTGTCCACATCCCTTGCAGTAACCTCAGACGCTGACCATACAGACTAAGGCACTGAGACAGCCCTATTTGCATATTTGACACTAACCACACAGACAAAGGTGCTGAGACAGCCCTATTTGCATATTTTCAAAACATTTAACTCACACATTTAGATTGAACATTTAGATTTAGATTTAACATTTATGTTTCCATTTAAGATTTAGATTTAGATTTAACATTTAGGTTTAGATTTAACATTTAGATTTAGAGTTAACATTTAGGTTTACATTTAACATTTAGATTTAGAGTTAACATTTATGTTTACATATAACATTTAGATTTAACATTTAGGTTTACATTTAACATTTGGATTTAGATTTAACAATTAGATTTTGAATTAACATTTAGGTTTAGATTTAACATTTTGATTTAGATTTACCATTTAGGTTTAGATTTAACATTTAGATTTAGATTTAACATTTAGATTTAGTTTTAACAATTATGTTTAGATTTCACATTTACATTTAATATTTAGATTTAACATTTAGATTTATACTTAACATTTAGATTCAGATTTAAGATTTAGGTTTACATTTAACATTTAGATTTAGTTTTAAAAATTACGTTTAGATTTCACATTTAGATTTAATATTCTGATTTAACATTTAGATTTAGATTTAACATTTATGTTTAAATTTAACATTTAGATTTAATATTTAGATTTAATATTTAGATTTATACCTAACATTTAGATTCAGATTTAAGATTCATGTTGACATGTAACATTGATATTTAGTTTTAACAATTATGTTTACATTTAACATTTAGATTTTAACATTTATGTTGAGATTTCACATTTAGATTTAGATTTAACTTTTAGATTTAGATTTAACATTTAGATTTAGACTTAACATTTAGGTTTAGATTTAACATTTTGATTTAAATTTGACATTTATGTTTAGATTTAACATTTAGATTTAGGTATAACATTTGTGTTTACATTTACCATTTAGATTTAGTTTTAACAATTATGTTTAGATTTCACGTTTAGATTTAATATTTAGATTTAACACTTAGATTTAGATTTAACATTGAGATTTAACATTTAGCTTCATACTTAACATTTAGATTCAGATTTAAGATTTATGTTTACATTTAACATTTAGATTTACTTTAAACAATTAGGTTTAGATTTCACATTTAGATTTAATATTTAGATTTAACATTTAGTATTATACTTAACATTTAGGTTTATAGTTAACATTTAGGTTTATATTTAACATTTAGATTTAGATTTAACGTTTAGGTTTAGATTTAACATTTAGATTTAGCATTTAGATTTATACTGAACATTTAGGTTTAGATTTAACATTTTGATTTAAATTTAACATTTAGGTCTAGATTTAACATTTAGATTCAGATTTAACATTTAGGTTCAGAATTAATATTTAGATTTAACATTTAGATTTAAATTTAACATTTAGATTTAAATGTAACATTTAGATTTAAATTTAACATTTAGGTTTAGATTTGGCATTTAAATTTAGATTTAACATTTAGATCTATTTTACATGTGTACGCATTTTTAACAATTATATAAAAATTCTGTTTTACACGAATTTCTGTCTCAAATTAGCTAAATGTGAGGAAAATGAGCTAAATGTTCAAAATACGTTGGCAAGAAAACAGTGGCTAAACTTTTATATTCGTCACCCCATAAGGATGCATAGCTTGCTTTTTGTTTGGTTGAGATCATTCGCACAGAACTCATTCTATCGCACAGGTTCTTCCAGAGATTCCAGTTTCCATTTAAAGAACCTCCTCTGGCTACATTTACACTAACCAAGTATTTTTTTCTTCCTACTTCCATCTTTTCCAGACTCTGCACATTATGGCAGGGTTGCTCAACATTGGCCTTTCAGTAATTCTCTGGGTCAGTGTCCGTGGTGTTTCACTGGAAATGAGGGATTCCTGTTTTCCATTTTGGTTTGGAGGAATGGTAATCAAATGACGTTTACATTTTTATTTTTTAACAATATTTACTTCCAGCTGTGCCATCTGCCAGCTGTTGCGATGAAGTGATGTTTATTAATAGTGTTCAGCACCACACTGATGATTACATTTTATTTTATCGCAGTTGTATATATTATAGATTGAGAAATATATACTTATGCATTATTTTGTGTTTATGATGAAGAGTCATTGCAATGTTATACTAAATATCATTTTGGTCTTTTCTATAGTTAATTTTGACAGGAGCCATGTGCATTTTGTCTGAGAGGCGCCCCACTCCAAGTCGAGTAAGATTATCTCATTTTCTTTTTCATTCAGTAAATACAAATGTTATGGAACACTGTATCCTTGACATGAAAGGCATGATGGATGTTATATTTTCCATGAAAAGAACAGATTAGTCATCTGAATGTTGCCTGATGACAAACTGGTCAGACCTAAAATGGTACATCAGTGCAGTGGGCAAATTTTTGCAACCTTTTTTGGACTACTGTCATATTTTGACGGGAGAATTTACTCCAGCAACCAGTCAACTTTCATTAAGAATGTCAAGTTTTATTTTTCATGGTTTTGTGCTTTAATGGGATCAGTGAAACCCCTGATTTTTTTGTTGTGTAATTGTCGTGTTAAAAGTAAACAGAGCATTGCTCATCACCTGCAGTAGTCCCTGCAGCCACAGAGGTGGAAGCACCATTTTTATTTTTTTTTCACTTTATTTATGGTTTGGTGTTTTTAAGTTGATTGGCAGTAAAATGAACACCATCTGGTGGACATAACTCAAGAGGGGAAACAGTGTTCACAGTAGCTCCATACACTCCTGTCATAAAACCACCACCTATTTCATAAAACTGGGTTGATTAATGCTTTGTGTAATTTTTTGTGTCCTTGTTTCGAAATATATCTTTCAGATCGTCCTCAATGTGACTCTGAATATTGTTGGATTTGCTTTTGCCGTGGCTGCCATCGTCCTCTACATCAACAGTGTGGCCGATACGTGGTTGGAATGGATATGTGACGATGATTATTCCACAGAAACTCCTTGGCAAAAACTCTTTGCCCAGAAATGCTGGGAAAAAACACAATCAACTGAAGTAAGTGTAACATATATTAATCTATCTTGTCTTAGCTACAGTGCAAGATTTGTAAGTGAAAAATGGTCTAAAGCAATTTTTTGGAGATAATTTCCCTAATGGGATATTCTAAATGTTGTCAATAAATAGGTAAAAATGTCTACAGAAGTCTTTTAAGAAAAGCAAAGAAAATATGATCTACTGGATGCTTTTTAAAATGACTACAAGTTACACACACTAAAAGATATTTAAACGCTTTAAGGCAGCTGTTGTGATGTTTGTGTCCTACCAGGGGCTCCTGAAATGCATCAACTCTCTGCTGATCATTCTTTCTTTCATGGAGGTCTGTGTTAGCATCAGCTGTGTTGTGTTGGGGATCAAGGCTTTAATGAACAGTCCAGGGAGAGAAAATAAGGTACAAAATCACCCAATAAAGACCAAGTGAATTTCAATACCTTTCCATTTTCACTCATTTCTACCATAGTAGAGAAGAGTACAATAGTTAAGATATGATAATGGAACACTTTGTATATTCTGAGAAAGAAATAAGGCTTTGCTCATAAATTTTTATGCTAATGCAGCTTTATCTTTATATTTAATATCTGTAGCATTTTCCTGGGCTGTTTTATGAGGATGCAGTCAACTTTACACATTTTACCATGTAGTTGGTCACCTTGTTGTGATTTCTGTTTTCATCTTTAGAGCAATGAAGATCCAGAACCGTGCACATCTCTGCTGGCTGAAGGCTCTTATGACCCTACACCCTGAAATAACTAATTTCTGCTAAACAGACAAAAACTGCTTCTATGTATCTGCACTACAGCCTATATTTTTTTTCTCATACTTTTTTACGCTGCTCATATTCTTTGGTTACTGTATTAATATGCATACTTTTTTTTTTGCTCAAACTATCTGTGTTGATTTACACAGACCTGAGGTGAAAGTGTTCAGGGTCTAGTTTTTTTTTTTTAGCTCAGGTGAAGTGGAAAGATGAGAAAGAGATCATGATGTGAGAGGTTCTTCAAAAATGGATTCATCCAAAATTTGATGTATATACGTGTGTGTGTGTGTGTGTGTGTGTGTAATTTCTATAGAGAAGAGGTTAAGGATGACAAACAAAGAAGATGAAGAGTTTGCGTTTTTGACTGGTGTCTAAAACCTGCATCAAACTATCGCCTGACGCTGATCCATACCACTCCCGACCACTGGGGGCAGAAGGGAGCAAGCTGCTGCTGTGACTGGGCAGCAACACCCAGGCAGCGAGAAAGACCGATTTTTTTATTTATTTTTTATTTTTTTACCTGCGCAGTCTTTTCCGTGAAAGGCCGTTTAAGGTAAATGGGTCGTTTCTGTTTTGTTGAGTTTATTTACAACTAATTAACTATTAAATACGGAAACAGGTTTAATTCGTTGCCATACATAAGTTTGCCCAATCAATCGTCTGTTTATAAAGCCATACACTCCCCGTCACTCTAAACTTAAACCTTCGAGTTTACGAACAACGTGATTTAATTTTAATTAGACAAACCCATACGCCTCGAAAAACTAATGAATTTGTTTTTACGTAAATGCACTTCATCCATAAATTGTATTAGAATAAAGTAGTCGCCAGTTGAGCTGTGATGTTATTGCTTAAAATGTAGGCTATAAAATATTAAAGTGGAATATCTCTGTGAAATACTAGATCTCGCACTATAAGTGCATAATTGTATTCGACACAATCTTAATTCTGTTCGACACAATGCTAATTCTGTTCTGAGGACATGTTTTTGTCGTTCTTTTTTGTTTTCCTTGCGGGAATTTGGGTATCTCATAAATATTCATAGTGGTCTTCATCCGATTGGCTGATTAAGGTGTTACGTGATTGGCTCTCACTGCTCCGTTTACAGGTGCAGCATGGCACTTTCTGCCTGTTTTAGTTTTTTTTTTAGTTTTAGCTTCTTCCTGCCAGCTGGAGACA
>BJFM01005866.1:0-19515 GCA_016586285.1 Arothron firmamentum
TATATATATATATATCAGAAAGGAGACAAATCTATCTATCTATCTATATATATATATATATGAGGAGGAGGCTTACACCAACAGCAGTCTGTAAGGCAGCAGCATTGTGACCGTTTATGAAATTGTCATACTTGTGTTCTCCACCAGATGGAACCAGAACTCCAGAAATGTAAACTGCAGCCTGCCTGTTGATTTGTAAACCCTAAATAAATCACAGTAAATTCTCATAAAAATGAAGGTAATGGGATTCGTAACAGGGTTTTTAGGCCTTAGAGCATGGCTTGACACAGGATTTGGGTGCATTTCTGTTATTCTCTCAGATCCTCTTACTTTCACCAGTTCACCATATCAGCTGGAGCCTGCAGGTGGGAACCAGTGGTGTGACACATTGTTCTTTATCTGGCTGATATTGTAAATGCACTGAGACAAATACTCTAGTCACCAACGTGGTGCTGAATAGCTCAATATGGTCCTAAACATATTGCGATCATTCTTTACTCTTCCGTTGCAATATACCTGTAGGTTGTGTACATTTGCTGCAGGCAGACAGGATCAAATCAGGGAAACAGTGGCATGCATCACATTGTTCACTGATAACAATCTGTCTTCAATAACAAACAAGTGTTTGCAAGTTGTAGTGTTAATTAATCCAACATTAGTTGTGAGTCTTTGCTTTAATGGGCAATCGTACTTGCTCACTTTGCATTGTTGATTTGAATGAAGGAATCATGGAGCTTTCCCACCAGGGGCCTGCTTTGGTTTGTCCAGGACGGTTAAGGCTTTCGCTGGGATGGTGTCATATTTGGAAAAGTCAGCTGTACTGAGGTCCACAGTGGACTCAGGCCTCTTCCGATGATGGTGAATGTTCAGCGGGTAATTCTTTATAAATGATGCGTCAGTACCTGACGGTGTTTCCACCGCCAGTGTCCCACCAGGGCGCAGTTGCGATACACAGCTTGTGACAGATCCCGTCGCCCCCCCAGGAGATTTGGCGTCATGAAGTGCATGTGGGGGGTCAAATCTGAAGCCGATGCTCTGCTCAGCCAGCTGGTCCTTAAATAACAAGTGCTGTAAAGGCTTCCCGCAGTTCTCTATCTCCTCCCCGGATGCTGGTTTCCTCCTCTGTGCCACAAAGCATCTCAAGGCAAGCAGGAAGGAGTCAGCGTCCATGCTGCACACACACACACACACACACACACACACACACACACACACACACACACACACACACACACACACACACACACACACACACACACACACACACACACACACCACTCCTCATGTCTGTGAGCTTTTGCAATGGTGTACCGTGCCAAAACATTGTACTCCAACAGACCAGCGTGTGGGTTGGGGGATGTGCAGCTGTGCAGCTGGCAGGTCGACCAGCTAAGGCAGAGGTGGCAAACTCAGGCCCGGGGGCCACATGTGGCCCGATGAACCATTTAATCTGGCCCGCAGAGCCTCACAATCATTTCTCCAAAAGCCAAATGAAGAGGATTGTCAGCTTGATGGGTTAGAGAAAGGTTCAGACCCCCCCTTCAGCTAGCATGCTAACATGTCCCCTCAAGAAGGTGGGGCCAAACATCATTTGGAGCTTCATCATCCATCTCTAGTTGCACCAATTTACAGCATCTTCACAATATTTCCTCAGTCAATCGTCCATCAAGCAGCATTTGTAGCTAACCTCTGATCCTCATGTGGGGGGTTAGTGTCCTGCACCACCTGACCGGCCCCTCCATCAAGATCTACAACCCAACGTGGCCCTTCAGGCTGAATAATTGCCCAGCCCTGGTCCCAGGAATGACAGGCTTGCTACGCGAGGCTCTGTGCAGCTATGCTGATGCTTCTTGCCATCCTCCAAAGGTCCAGTATGTCCTCCTTATTTCTGCCAATACCCAATCAGGACCTGCATGAGATGATGATTGTCAAGGCGTTCTTGTCACAGCAGTTGTAACCGGGTGGTTTGTTGCTAGGATGGTAGGTTGGACAGCGTCTCCTCTGACTTTCTCTGCCCCCCCCTGGAGCTGCGCCCACGTGTAGGGACCAGGATGTGGCATTTATTAATTCAGAGCATGAACGTGTTTCTTCAGCCGGCGTAGGTGTAAAACTTAAAGCAGGGTTAGCCGGCCACTCAGCTGGAGGCCGACAGAGCAAAGCTGGTCCACATGTCCAAGGAATGGTGGTGGTTAGATCCACCAGATGTTTTCTCCACTGATACCATCAGCTGGATCCTCTTCAGAGGGAACATACCTCCAGTTTTCTGCTCCGACCAACTTTTGAATCTCAGCTGTCCCCGAAAGAGCTTTGTCCCGCTGAGACTTGGACTGGATCCAGCTCAGGACAGCTGCGGAATCTGTCCACGGAGTTTCTTGCTTTATCGGCAAAGTCAGCTCCGTTTGCAGGACTGGCGAATTGTCAACCCGTCCGGGCTGCACGCAGCTCCAGGCAGGGCACTGAACGTTGGTTCTTTGGTGCTAAAAGAGACCTTGCTGTCACAACTGCCACCTTTTCATTCCCTTGATCATTATTTGTTGCCTCGTGCGCAGCGCTGGAGGCCTTCTCTGAGGCACGCTGGCCAAACACGAAGGAAAACGTCGACAATGAGTTCAGCGCATCCTCTCTTTTCTCCAAAGAGCCCAAACCAGGACCTGGCATGTGTGGTTACTGGTATGATGGTCATATTGACTGGCCACAATTTGGTACCCATAGAGGGGTTTACCTTCATAGGGCAGATAGGTGGGCGGTGTGTCCTCCACCCTACCGAGACCCATCCTCCAGCAGGGGTCAATTCAATCCAATTCAATTCTATTTAACAGAGTTTTGCTTTCATTTCCCCGCCTTGGTTTTGCTGCATGTCACAACTTTCTGCGCCACCCTCCGGCCAACGCAGTGCCCGTGGGCACGTGGGCACCAGCAAGGGCCACGTACAGCACCCGTGAGGCCTGTTCTAAAAATGGAAAATCAATCATCTACGCCCGAGAACGTAGCAGAGCGACTGGACCAAGAGGTGGTTCAGCATCCAGTGAGAGGAGTCAGTCCACAGCTCCAGCACAGCCCAGCTGATCTTCATCCAAATGGTGTCTGAGGATTTCTCCACAAAAGAAGAAGTGCTGCGTCTTCTGCCCCTGAAGACGAGGGGAACCGACATCTACAACAGGGTGAAAAGCTTCTTCTTGGAGCAAAAGGTGATATTAGAGGAGCTGGTGACGCTGACAGGAGGGACTGGACCGCTGGAACTGGGAATCAAGACTGGGAACGACAGCAAGATCGAACAAGGATCAACGACTGAGCGCACGGGGGCCCTCTGCCCACTGAGAGCGTGACTGTGCTTTCCCCTTTACCTGCCCCGAGACTGAGGCCCCGACATCAGGCGTCGCCCGGTATCCAGAGACCGGGTTGCGTCATCAGGCACAAGGTCTCAGTCTCCAAATTCCCACAACGGAGCATCCTCCTTCCAGAAACTGAGTTATAGGTAAACAAGAGCAGCATCGGTAATCTTTATCTGCAGTTTAACAGTATAACCATCCACATGTAATCTGTCACCTTTTAATAAATCAACACAAAAAGAGAAGCTTGCGTTCTGGTCCTTGTAGAAACATCCATCAGCAGAAGTATAGATTGGTTTCCTGCACATTAGATTGGTTCATATAGATCAGGGGTGTCCAAACTTTTTTCACTGAGGGCCACATACATAAAACTATAGGAGGGGCTGGGCCACCTACTAGAAATTAGGTATATAGCCTTAACTTTAGTGTATTAAAGTTAGGAAAAATCAATTAAAAGTGGTCAAATATATATATTGTTGAATATAATTAAAGACAAAACTGCCTTCATCACGGCTTTCCATAAATGGATCCTTATTGATTTATTCAGAAAAAGCTTTGGTAGCTCATTCTCAGAACAGCAGCCTCACATTTATTCTTAGAGGATTTACAGTTCAGAGAAAAAACAGTGGAGGGGAAATGGGACGGCTAAATTTCAAGCTTGTTGTTTAAGTTATTAGGCTTAGCAACACAGCTGTTAACGCTTGCTTGAGACGGTAATCAACATTAACAGACTGAACTGGACTTAATAACAGGAGTGCACATAATTTTAGTAAATTATTCTGGTGAGTATCAGCTGCAGCTGGGTCTGTAAATCAGGCCCATCCAGCTGCGATGCTGATCCGACGCCACTCGAGCCAAAAATCTGGACAAATGTCACCTGATCAAAGAGCAAATCTGCATCAAATTAGATCAGCTGACTTTGCGTGTGCAGTGTATGCGCTGTGCACAGTGGTGTGTACTCTGTGTGTTAACAAGAAAAACGCATATAAGAAAGTGGTGCGCAAAAGCAGGGTAGTGACAGAATTGATGCGCATTATTGATATTTGTCGCATGTGTACCTGCACATGCATGCTTATTAACACACGGGTACTGTGGAATATACTGTATTTTTAGGGCATTGCTCTCAGTGGGAGCAGTGATGCTGCGCTTTTGGACCCCTCTCCCACCGTGTCTGAAATTTTCTGCACTCACTTTCTACCTTTAGCTTCTTTGGTTCTGCCATGTGTCGTAACTTGGGGTAAATTTCTTCTGTGATTGTCCTTTTTGGTGGAGCAACTGCCTTGGTCAACAGCAGCTCCTCCTGGTGTTAAAACTAAGAAGTGCAATACACTCAGGCAAAAGTTGAAGTGTGGGCCATATTCTATTGTATTTACAAAAAAATTTTGTGGGCCAATAAAAAATGGACCACGGGCCGCAGTTGGCCCATGGGCTGCAGTTTGAACACCCCTGATATAGATTGATGCATCCTAGAAGTAAGGCGAAAAACCTGGTGTGGTAATAAACACCTGGAGGTCGCGACAAACACCAGTTATTAGAGATAGCTTTAATAACACAACACCACGTCAATGCTGATTGAGTAACAGCCATAAACCCCCCAGTGAAAGCATCTCCTCTGACAGATAAAGGTGTGTGTGTGTGTGTGTATGTGTGTGCATCAGAACCAACATCTGGGTTGACGCAGCTCTAATCGGTACTTTAACCCCCAACTAAAATATTAGCCTTATAGCCGCCTGTCCACAGCTATTAAAATCTAATCTAGCGTTTACCAAGTGCCCTGATTCATGCCAGAGGGGCCATCGTAGCGGTTGTGCTTGAAGCAGACACTCGGAACCTCAGTTCTGAGGATTGCTTAAAGGAAGCAGGGTAAAACGACTGATGAAGATGGTTGGCGGCTGGACGAGTCCTCTCGACACCACCTAGTTTTCCCTGTGAGCTCAGGCTGACGGGGCAGCGGAGCGGCTCAGGCCCGCTACCGGAGAGCTGCATGTTCTCCAGCGTAGGAGTAAACTCGGGAATCTAGCACTTCCCATTAACATACACCAACAAGGAAAAGTGTAACAACATTCAACTAAAAATGTTGCACAAAAATGTGAATCATTGTTCAAAAGGGACTTGATGATTTCCTTGTCTTGATGCTCAAATGTTGGAGCAGATGTTCTTTCCATCATTGTGTGAACCGTTGTGAATAACTGTGGGGAATAAGTGTGAATGATAACCAGCACCCCTGACTGAGGCATCACTCGTTACAACTGTTTTTTATTGATCAAGCATCATCTTTAATGACATCACCTGTTTGAAATGAGCATTTAGCTCTGCCGTGTCCTTGAACACGATCTTTCTCATCGGCAGGCAGCGTTTCAGTGATCTGGGTCTTCAGCCGCCCTACACTCAGCGTGAGATGTTTCCAGCATGAGCTGGTTCTTTTTGCCGTCTTTACCGGGTTTTCCCTTGAAACATGGCGGCTGTGGCTGGAACAGCTTCCAGGGTCCCACAGCGTTCCTCCTGAAGCTCAGGGTTCGAGTCTTTTGTCTGGGGAAACTCGTTCTGCAGATCCAACACCTGATTCTTCTTCTCAAGAACCAAAGTCTGAAGCTCTGGTGAAGATACTGGTGTGTAAGAAAATTTTGTTTTGCCAGCTTAGTGTTTCCTCTCAGCTTCTTAGTGGTCGTCTCAAGCTCATCCTGTAGCATCTGGATGGTCTGGGCCTTCACAACTAAGAGAGCCTGAAGCTCATGAAGTTTGCCAGGTTTCCCTTGAACCATTGACTCCGTGGCTGGAAGAGCTTCCAGTTTAACACAGTTGTCCTCCTGGAGCTCGGTGTTCTTCTTCCTTTGAGGCTCCACAGAGCCTTTTGGCTCTTCAACTCCTTCTGCAGATCTGACACGTGCTTCTCCAGCAACAAAGTCTGAGCTTCTGGTGAAGGCACCGTTTGACTCACCAGCTCCTGAGTTCTGGTCTCAAGCTCATCCTGTTGCACCTGGATCTTCTGGTCCTTCACAACCACCTGACCCTGAGGACATCCCTGAGTTTCCCTTGAACCACGGACTCTGTGGCTGAAAGAGCTTCCATTGCACTCAGGTTTTTCTCCCGAAGCTGATTGTTCTTTTTCCTTTTAAAATCCAGGGAGTTGTTCATCTTGGCCAACTCCTTCTGCAGGTCTGACACCTGCTTCTCCGGTGACCAAATCAGAAGTTCTGTTGAAGGCACTGCTCTGCAAGACTGTTTATTTCCAGGCTGAATTGTTTCACTCAGCTCCTGAGTTCTTTTCTCAAGTTTAACCTGCAGCACCTGGATCTCCTGGTTCTTCACAACTAACTGGGCCTGAAGTTCCCGGACCTTGCCAAGCTTCCCTTGAACCATGGAATGCGTAGCTGAAAGAGCTTCCATTGCCCTCCAGTTTGTCTCGCGACGCTGACTGTTCCTGATCCTTTGGCGTTCCAGGAAGCTGTTTGTGATGGACAGCTCGTTTTGCAGCTCTGACACCTGTTTTTTCTTCTCCAGGAAGAAAGTCTGAAGATCTGCTGACGGCACCGCTGCGCAAGACTGCTGATTCAGCAGCTCAATCTTCTCGGTCAGCTCCTCAGTTCTCGTCTCGAGTGCAGTCTGTAGTTTATGGATCTCCTGGTCCTTCGCAATTAACTGAGCCCGAAGTTTTTGGAAGATGCTGAGTTTCTCTCGAATCACGGACTCTGTGGCAGAAAGAGCGTCCATCGTGCTATAGTTTTTCTCCTGAAACTGACTGTTCCTGATCCTTTGGCGTTCCAGGAAGCTGTTTGTGATGGCCAACTCGTTTTGCAGCTCTGACACCTGCTGCTTCTTCTCCTGCAACAAGGTCTGAGGCTCTGTTGAGGGCACTGCTGTGCAAGACAGTTGACTCGCCAGCTCGAGTTTTTCACTCATCTCCTGAGTTCTGGTCTGAAGCTCAGCCTCTAGCATCTGGATCTCCTGGTCCTTCAGAGCTAACTGAGCCCGAAGTTCCTGGACTTTGCTGGCTTTCCCTTGAGCCACGGATTCTGGGGCTGAACCTTTGTGCTGGAGGACAGCCACCAACCCGACGGCCTCAGCTTCTGACTGGACCAGGTCAGACACGTCAGAGTGTAGCTCCTTCAGCTTTTCTGCTGTGTCAGCCTTCTTCTTCATTCCACCTTCTTTCCTCCCCTCCATGGTGGAATTGTTTCCACTGTCTGCCACAGCAAAACCTCTCAGATCCTCTTCTGACTGTGAAAATTCCATCATTTGCATATTCTGAGCTGTAAACTGGAAAACAGTCACAATATCACTCTGCTAGCTTAGGACGGTCGAGTTCAAGGAGTTTAATTCTAATTTTTTTTTTCTTTCTGACTTTTCAGGAAGTTATTTTACATGTCCAGGAGCCCCCACACCCGCCAACCTTTTACCTTGTTGTATTTTATATTTCTTTTTCTTTCTATAGTTGCTGACTGTTTGAAGTTAACGCATACAAGTGGTATGGAGTGCAGCTGTAATACAGTAAAACACAGTATAATATAGTATGTTGCTTTGAAACAAAGGACCTTTGACCTTTGAAGAATGAAAGCTCTAAGTTGAATTGATCCTTTGATCTTTAAACTTGTCAAGGTCAAAAATGACCCCACAGGTGGTTATTCTTCAAAATCTTTAAAATGAGAAGTTGTAATATTTTCATATTCAAGGTATTCCTCATAAAACATGTTTGCCACATGAGGCCATTTGCATTTTCATTTATTTTAAAAAAAATTAATTTTAAGAAATTGCACTTTTCGTATCACTACCCCACTCTTCCACAAGTGGGGTCAAAAATGACCCCAAGCAGTTCCTGTGGAATCTTCTATGAGCCTTTAATTCTTAGCAGCTCTGACTGTCCCACTTACACGTCTGATGTCAGCAGTCTCACCACCCAGCAGCTCATTTTTGCACGTGTTTTTGCATGTTACAAAACAAAGATAATACTTACATGTAAGCATTCTCTCCATTTATGAACTTATTTTTCATTGACAGATGATAATGTGTGATCAGATTAGCCTGCTTTGTTGTTAGCTAACAGTATTGTGTTTAGGTAGGTAAAACAGTATTGTGTTACCTAACAGTAGCTAACGGTATTGTTGGCTAACACAGGGGAAAAGAGTGGAAAAATGTAACCAAACATGAGCTCATGACCTTCATTGGATTGACCATTCTTGCAGGAAGTGAGAAGACCTGGGATGTAGCAGTCCATGTGTTTTTGGGAGTCCTCTACACAAGCCATTGTACAAGGCCACCATGCCAATTCGAAGATTTGAAGATATATGCCGTTTATGGAGCTTTGATGACAAGAGGACCAGAGCCTACCGACTGAAAACAGACCACATGGCAGCTTTCTGCTACATATGGGACCCGTTCCTGGTCAACTATAGGCACAAATCCCCCCCCAGTGATTGTGTTACAGTGGATGAACAAGTTGTGCCTTTCAGAGGGAGAACCCGGCTTCTGCAGTATATGCCAAGCAAGCCCGCCAATTATGGCACAAAGGTCTTCTGGGTTTGTGTTGAGTGCACCCCATATGCAATTGATGGGATCGTGTACCTAGGGAGACAACCGGGGGAGACATCCAGAAGAATACTGATAACTTCTTCACCAGTGTGCCTCCCACAGAGCATCTCCTGGAGAAGGGTCTGACTATTGTGGGAACTTTGTAACAGAGCAAGCCAGGCATTCCTCCAGCCATGAAGGCTTCCAGATCCAGAAAGGTCCACAGCACTGAATTTGGGTTCAATGGCAGCATGACCCTGATCAGCTATGTGAGAAAAAAGGGAAAGGCTGTTCTGCTGCTGAGCACAATGCACCACAGCAAGATGGTGGATGAAAACAGCCCAAAGGAGAAAACAGAAGCGATCCTCTTCTACAACCAGACCAAAGGAGGAGTAGATACTATGGACCAGATGGTTGGCAACTACACCTGCAGACGCCAGCTGCAGAGGTGGCCCATGGTGCTTTGGCACAACATGATTGATGTCGCCGCTCTGAATGCCTGTTCGTTTTTCAGCAGCCCGAATTTTACACAGGCATCACCGATGGACGACAACACCTCCTCACAGAGCCCTCAAAGGAGCTTGTGACACCTCACATGAAAAGTCGACTGGAAGGTACCCCGACCCCACCAACCTACACCACTGAAGCAATGGAAAGGTGTGGGGTGACAAAAGCTGCTGCGATCCGGCCACAGGAAAGAAGCACGCAGGGCCAGCAGAAGAGAAAGAGGTGCCGGCTGTGTCCAAGAAAGAAAGATCGCAAAGCCACTGATGGCTGTTGGAAATGCAGTAGCCCTGTGTGCACACAGCGAGAGGAGATAAGATGTTTGTGTGTGTATATGCATGGACAGTGTTATGGTCTCCACACCTGTTGAATGTTCTCTGTTCCCCCTCCAGACATACGGCCACGCAAACATGTTTTGACACCTGATTGACCTGACTGATTGATTGTTAAGTGCTAAATGTGCATGTCAACACTCTTGCGCTTACTCTTTTGTTTGAACAAAATATATCATCTTAACCAAAATGAGAGAAATGTCTTTAGTTTATTGCAAAAACGCATTGATTTTAATTGGGGCCATTTTGGACCCCACCCGGGGAAGAGTGTAGGTACTGGTAGGTTGTGCATCCAAGGGTTAAGGTTGGATAAAGGACAGCATTGTGTGGCCTTGCTGAAGCGTTTTCCATTCATTTCATCGAACCAGATGGTCAAAACTTGACACATCTCATCAACAACACCAGGGTAGGAGCACGCAACCAGGTGGCTGTGCTGGGACCCTGCTGAGGCTCACAGTCTGACAACTGCCTCATTATTAAAGTGTTCTTAGCCTTATTGCCTAAATATGAGTGAGGTTGCTGCTCAAAAACAAGGGAACACTGACAAAACAGTTTAATGTTAAAATATTTGACATTTCCATCTGTTTTAGTGGCCACGTTTTCTTTGGCCAAGCACTGGTGTTTCACATACATGACTGCATTTGTTGATTATTCCTAACAGAGAGAGAGCAAGTAAATGTTTACAAGTTGTATCACCTCAGTTGAGTAAAATAAAATCTCTTGTATTTGGTGAGAATTTGCCCAATATAAAGAATTATATATATAATTAAAAAAATGTTCCCCGATTTTTAATCTTGAAAACGTGGTCACCCTCCCTAGGAGGAGACAGGCCGGAGATATGGGATGTCATGTGACCTGCTCCAGGTGAATTCTGAGTTTGGTGACACCAGGTGAGATTTTCAAGAGTTTACGTCATATCTTGTATGGTGTTCTCGTGCAGCCGCATAGATGAAAGATCCTTTGTGTAAAAATAGATATATTGGACTTACTTGTACTATTATTACAATTCGGACAAACCCAATTTTATTTGGAAAATGTTAAAAAAAAAAAAATCATTTTTATTTAACCAGATAAAAAAAAACTATTGAGATAAAGACTTCTTTCATGAGGGAGACCTGGTCAACAAGGCAGCAGTACAGTCATAATGACTAAAACATATAAGAAACAATAAAAATACAATAGACTGAGGTATAAAAATGTAAAATAATGTTCGTATAAAGTGCAGCAGTTGTGATGTCAGCAACAATACTAGATATAGAGATGGCATCCTCATTTTTGATAAGAAAAACTCAGAAAAAAGGAAGAAACCAGAAGGAGAGACACAGAGGAGGGAGCTCTCTTCCAGGACAAAGACAAGTCAAGTCAGCTGTATTGTCAAATATGCTATACATGCTCAACATACAGCACAGATGACATTTCAGTCCTGTCGGACCCATGGTGCAGCAAAAAAGAAATAAAACTACAAAAACTAAACTAAATAAAACCCCATTTAAAAACTGCAATTAACAATATAAATGTTACTTGTTTCTATGTTTAGGACCCAAACGCAGATACGAGACAGAAGTAAAACAACACTTTAATTGGGCATATAAAGAAAACACAAGGCGCCCCAAAGGAGGGAAAAAGAGCAACCACAAAAAGGCTTAAAATCCAGAATCTTCACAGGAAGGGCCCGCCGTGGGGGGCCTGAAGACCAGAACGAAGACTCTTCACTAGGGAGCAATGTGGCGACCTTGAAAACGGGAAAATACTTGTGAGAGGCACGAAGTTGAGGTACCAGTCTGCAGGTGGGAGAGGAACAAAGCAGAGGACAGCATCCTGACTGCCTGGTGGACGAAACTGTCTCTGAGCCTGCTGGTTTGGGCCCGGAGACCCTGCAGCAGGCTGGAGAGGCTGTGAGATGGGTGGGTGGGGTCACCTGCAATCCTGGTGGCTTTGGGGGTGAAGCGGGTGTGGTAAGTGTCCAGTAGGGAGGGAAGAGAGACACCAATGATCTTCTCAGATGCTCTCACAGAGCGCTGCAGGGTCTTGCGGCAGGAAACGGTGCGGGCGCCGTACCACCGATGCAGCTGGTCAGGATGCTCTCAATGGTGGCTGTAGAAGGAGGACATGATGGAGGTCGGCGATCTTGCTCTTCTCAGTTTCCACAGAAAGTAGGGTCGCTGTTGGGTGGTGTTGGTGGACTAGGACAGGCCTTGGGAGATGTGCACACCCAGGAACTTGGCGCTCCACTGCAGCACCGTTGATGGTTAGCGGAGGATGCTGGGCGTGCTCCCCCCTGAAGTCCACTACAATCTCCTTCATCTTCTCCACATTCAGGTGGAGATTGTTGTCCTTGCACCACGTGTCCAGGCGGATCACCTCACTCCTGGAGATTGTCTCCTCGTTGTTGATGAGACCCACCACAGTCGTGTCGTCTGCGAACTTGATGAAGCGGTTGGAGCTGGATGTAGCAGTGAAGAGGAGGGGGCTCAGCACGCATCCTTGGGGGGGCGTGATGGTGCTGGAGGTGTTTCTGCCGAGCCGAACTGCCTGTGGTCAGAAGGTCCAGCAGCCAGTTGCACAGGGAGGTGTTGAGTCCCAGCTGAACCAGTTTGAGGATGAGCTGCTGGGGGGGTGATTGTGAGCTGAAGTCGATGGACAGCATTCAGGACCGGGATGATGGTGGTGGCTCCACCGGGACAACAGCTTGGCTCAGCGACGTGTTGAAGATGTCCGTGAAGACGCCCGTGAGCTCCTCAGCACAGTCTCTCGGGACATGGCCAGGTATATCATCAGGATCCGGGGCTTTCCTTGCGTTGGTCTTTCTGAGTGATCTCCTCACGCTGTCCGGAGACAACGACGGCGTCTGGTCATTGGGAGGCGGAGGGATCTTCTCTGCTGGAATGTTGTTGTCTGCCTCAAAGCGAGCGAAGAAGTCATTCAGCTGAGAGTTGTCGCAGGTCTGCAGAGAGGGTTTGCAGGCCGTGGTGGTCTGGATCCCAGGCCACAGGGTCCTGGTGTCTCTGCTGTCGTTGAAGTGGTCAGCCATCCTCCTGGAGCACTGTCTCTTGGCCTCTCTGATGCCCTGTGACAGGTTGGCCCTGGCTGTCCTTAGGCCCTCCTCATCCCCAGCTCTGAAGGCCGCGTTCCGAGCCCTCGGGAGCCTGCGGACTTTCCCTGTCAGCCGTGGTTTCTGACCGGCGCAAACGGAGATGGTTCTGGAGACCGTGACGTCGTCCATGAACTTCCACATGTAGGCAGTGAAGGTCTACGTGGGAGGTCTGTGGTCTTGTTGTAGGCAGCTTATTCCTTGGCCCACTATCAACATTTCCTGGAAATTTTTATAAAATTCATTTATAAAAATATATCATACACATTAGAAAGAAATTTAGACCATAAAATCTGTTGGAAACGGCTGTAAATAGTGTACGAGCGAAACTTTGACTGGACCACAAATTATATTGTCATATAAATACCACAAGTCGTATTAATCTAAGTGTTCAGAGTTCTGGGGAAACTTCTACCAGAGCAGCCGATGTGCACACTTCAGAAAGAGCAGACGATGGATGAGGCAGGATACAGAGATCACACAAACCCTCTGTTTATCGAATCAAACACACTGAAATTTATGGATCTGGTCAAATTCAAAACAGCCCAAACAATGTTCAAAGTGAGGAATAATCTGCTGCCAAAAAATATATCCAGGGAGTGTTCACAGATGGAGGGAGATTAAAATCTAAGGGGAGATCTAAATGTTGAGAATACCAGGTCAGGATCAGGGTACGAGTGTCCAACTGTGGGGGCACTTTGTGGAACGCTTTACAGATGGAGATTGCAGCTATTTTTTTGTCCCTCAGTTTCCAGCTTTTATATCTTTTCTGATTCTCCTGCTCTCGTTGTTACTCTTCGGCCTTTACACTGAGGAAGAAAACAAAGAAGAATGTCTTGTATTTGAAATGTCTTTGTATATTGGAGTGCTTTTCCTGTTAGCGGTCTTTTGTGTATCAGGAGCATCTCCTTGTTTTATTACCTGGGAGCATCTCACACCATCTGTTCCCAACCGCCAAGACTTCTCACTTCCTGGTGTCTCGTAGTCTCCTCTGTCTCCTGTCTCTGATTACCGGCTTAATCAGAGATCCCTTTGATCCTGAAGTCCATACACAAATGGCACTGCTTCCCCTTCCTACCCCCACCGTCTTGTGCCCCCCCCCCCTTCCTCTTCTGTTTCCCATCCTTGCTTGACATCTTAATCAAGGACCTCCAGTCATGCCCCTTGATCCTGGGGTCTATGCCCAATTGGCACTGAGCCCCTCCTTAGCCCCTACTGTCTCCCTGTCCTCCCGGTTCCTGTGTGATACTGCTGTATTTATTTATTTATTTATTTATTTATTTATTTTACTCTTTTACTTCCTCCATTTTTGTAGCTGCATAAAACAGAGATCAAACATCAATCTGTTTCAGAAAAGACCAAAATAAAGGTTTCTGAGCCGGTATGCTATTAGATATGCAATTCTGTAAATTATGAAAGATAAAAGGGAGGTTTTCAAGCATGATCTGTTTTGCTCTTTGTTTTTTTAGATATGTTCAAAATAAACACAAATTCAAGTGGATATATACTATACATACATGATGTTTATTTTGTTATCCTTAAATTACTCCAGGCTCCTGCAACCCCACGTTCCTCCTCACTCCCCGTCCTGTGATTCTCACCTGTGGGGACCTTTTTGAGACCTGGATGAATTAGAACCTACGTGGACCAAATATTGGCCCAATACGCTGCTCTCTACGTCTGTTTTGGCCGGCCCGTTAGCAGAGGCCTTATCTACAGGTGAAGAGCTCGCAGGGCCATTGCTGGCTTCCTCCTCAGACCCTCCTTCATGATGGATGTTGAGCGGCGGATGCAGTCAGCAAGGCCACAGTCAGCAGTAACTGATTACGGCCAAGAACCGACTTCTTCTCAGATTCTGATAAACTGTCGTGGCTTTAGGGTTAGACGTGGTAGTTTTCTTCTCTGATGTTGGCCCACTGCTCAGTATGAACTCCCTGATTTATGGAAATGACTGATGAACAGATGGTTTTACTTGTTATTCTGGCCATCATTAGCTAATGGTAACTGGAAATGGGCTCAAACACCAGTGTTTACAGCCGCCCACAATGTGACGCACCCTCTAAACCGGCTGGCTATTGAGGGAATTTATTTTGTTAATAGGCTTTTCTACTAGAATTAAATAGAACATTAAACCTCCACTGGCCTGTAATCTAAATAAAAGTAGTTTCCTTTGTTAACAAGGAGTTAGTAGAGCTAACTGTGCAGGCCGTTGGCACAGAAATACAGGCCAGCTGTGAAAAATAGAGTCGTATTCAGCTCTGAAGGAACATTAAAACAAGTACATTTAGCTCCACATTTACTTGTTACAAAATGGTCCTGGATCCATTTTTTTTTTAAATTAACGAAGGCTAAATCGGATTGCTAATCTCACATTTGTGTGTTCAAAACACTGAATTCTTCTGTTGGAGCAGTAAGTGATTCAAGACATTGAGGCGACAGTTTATTTAGATAGGTTCCTGTAATCTATCCTGGGTCAGCACCCAAGTGATAAAAAAGCAAAAGCAAATAATAAAGAGTGACCTACAGATAGCATTCACCTACGTTTCCACCTGGGACCGAACGGCAGTCAACTAACGCGAGACATGCGTTTCTCAGAAACCCAGAATAAACATTTCTCCATTTTCCCACTCAAGTCTCATTAAAGCCAACTTGAGGAACATCTGGGGAAAATCAATTTACACCAACCTCTGCACTCATGTCCCAGTATGATATTACTTACAGCTCTTCATCAAAGCCATGGCTGTTGTGGGAATAAAGAGAAACAGGTGTATCTACAGTCACTTTGCATTTATTGTATTTGATGCAAATCCTTCTTGCTTGCTGTGGACACACAGTATGTCCCAAAGGATTAGCTCCTTTAAGTCGAATCTTTGTAGGACGGGAAAGTTATGCAAGAATGTGGACATGCTGAGCTTGACTGAAAATGAAGAGGCCACCTGGGGCGAATCCCTAGATGCTGCAATAACGTTCCTCTCTTGGTTTTTATTAAATTACTCTGCAATAACTACCAAGCAACCCCACCTCCATATGAAAAAACAAAGAAAGAAACAGTCCAAACCTCCAGTTAGTCCAAAATACTGTTGTAAAATGGATGACGGGAATTAGTAACAAAAAAGAAAACAAATATACAGTGTATATATACATATTTAAAAATCAAAATTCAAAGATTTTTTGGTTGCTTCAATCTTAGCTCTTCCAAGATAAAACTAGTCCCAAAATATTCTTTCCATCTGCGGGATACTAGTTAGAACACCAATAAAAGGCAGAAAGGCAGACCCCTATGTTTTTATTTATTTATTTTGATTTTATGGTCCCTTATTCACAGTGAATTCAATAAAAGAAAACAAAACAACCTTTATTTCATGAGATAATTTTGTGGAGCCGGTCTAACAGCCCAGCTAGCTCAACTGCGAGTCAACTTACAAGAGCCTTTTTCAATCTGCACAGTTGCTACATTTTGCTTATATTTTGCATCTTAAACCGGGTTCCTGTAAACAAGTCGACCGTCCTCATAAAGGTGTCCTCACTTTCTCCTCTTTGGCCGCCGACCACTTTACAGGCGAGAAACAGCAGTGGAGTCGACCTCGTGGGCTAACTCGGGTTAGCTTAAGCTAACTTTGTATATAAGACAAATGTCCGTTTCTTTCTCCACAGTCGGAAACTTTTTCGAGTGTTGTTCATGACATCGGTGCCAATTCAGCTTTATAAATCGTTTTTTCCTTTGACATAAACACTAAAGGTGGCTCCACTCCACCCACAGTCCAACGTTTACTGACTGCTTTGGAGTCCGACTCTCATCTAGATGCGCATGGAAACGCCTTTAATTGTCTTCATCAGTTTGAAGCATCTTTACTTTTGTCTAATTTTGTGGAACTTAAACCCAAAACCAAAGCCTCAGGATGACTTTAAACCTTGAACGTGTTTTTTTTTTTTTTAACAACAAATGAATTTTGTTTCTTTCAGAATGTTTCTTCCTCCTGATTTTCCCTCTCAGTTTCGTGTGATCAGACCCAATTTCCGATCTTTGGTCAGGAGAGCTCTGGCAGTGGCCCTCAAGTCCTGACAGACATGCTCAGCAGCAGAGAGGTGGTTTATCGGTTCAGCAGGGACATGATCAGAGGTCTTCTGAGCATCTTGCATGCTGCCAGCTACCTTCCACGTTCCCCTGGCCGTTTACCAAACTCTGAGACCTTGAAACGGTCGCCTTGACTGCTGAAGCATCTGCTGCCCAAGCAGCAGTGATATAGAGGGTTGGGTGTGCGGGTCCTCGGGTCTTTTCCACGACGGTCCCTCCCGAAGAACAGGATGTTGAAGCTAATGGCCTTTAAACGCCTTTAAACAGCCTTTAAATGCTAAACGCGCCCTTATGGAAAAAGGAAGCGAGCACCTGTTAACCCACGGCTTCGCGCGCCCAGGCTCCAGTCTGTAGAGTTCTCCCTGTTGCCTGGAGGTTTCCTGGGGTTCAATACTGATGACCCAAAAGCAAATGGCGTCACAGTTCCTGCCTCGTACCCTCTCCCGCGGGCGGGGGACTGTGTCGACAATCTGGGCTGATTAAGCGTGAAAGACGGAGCCCGGACCGACACCGGGAGGGTCTTTTTCTGCTCCTCATCATGCAGCAGACTGACTGTCTTGGGCCGGGGGGAAGTTCCAGAACTGATCTCAGGTCTGCCGTGTATTTCTTTGATTAAGTGAGGTTGTTTTGTTTCCTTACTTTGGCTAATGATTCGTCGCGGAACATTTTTATGTTGTGACTGAAGCTCTTTGTTCTGTTCTTTGCTTTGGCAGCTCCAACAGGACCACTTTCCATTTGACTCACTTTCCTCCGTTTACATGGAAAAACAATCTAATTTTTACCCTTTGACAACTGGGTTTTACCTGTCCTCTGTTTTCTGATGAGCTGGGACCCAACAATTAGCTCAACAGTTTGGTACAACAGTTGTCAAATTGAGCACTTGAAAGGATGAAAAAGTCCTTTAGATTTCAGAGGACAGCTGGTAGATTTCAGGTCCTGCACAAGGGACATATGTTTCAAACCATCTTTTAAGGTTTGTTCTAAAATGCTGTTGCCTCTCTTCCTAATATATTTCTACTATTTTCCAGGCTTTTGTCTTATGACACTTGGGGCCTGATTTACTAAAGCTTTGCATAACAGCCATAATTCACTTAGCGCTTCATTAATATGCAATAACGGCGTTTCTGCCAGAAAACACAAAATATCGGGAGGCGTCGTTGCAAATGGATTCATTTTGCGCACGCAGCCTGATTTATCAACCCTGACCCTGATTGCACTCATTTTTGCGTCTATATTTAGAGCGTTTGGAAGCCCGGTCTTACCTGGCACAGCCGTGCACACACACAGCTGCCATTACTGTTGAGTTATTTGAAGACTTCTTATCCTGTACGATTTTTCTCTTTGTTCGCCTTCGAGTATCTTTCCATCTCTTCTTAATTTCATCTGGTGTTCTTTCTGTTTCCCTGCATCAGCTAATTAAACTCAGTAGATCACCTGCAGCGCGCACGAATCCCCACGTGTGCACATTTAGCGCTCTTTATTTGGGATCTCAGTAAATCAGAGTTAGCAGAGCAAGTCAAACTGTGCTTCTATGGTTTGTTACTCGAATATTTTTTGTGTGTTTTTACACCGTAACCATAAACAGTTATTTATTGTAATGGAAGAATATATGGTTCACATATCTGAGAGAGACAGTTCTTTAGAGTCTTCTCGAGCTGCCTTGCCCCTGGGCTGATCTAAAGGGACCTGGGACCAGTATGGAGTCCATCTGTCCACTGTCAGCGGGATCAGACCTGGAACAGGTTTTTCTTCTGTCTTCTTGGCTCATAAAGTATTTGGATTTCCCGAGACAAAAGCGAAGTTGGCAGCGGAGTTTAAACCCGACCCTGGCAGCGCTGTGATCCCGGACCAGAGCTCAGATGTCAAATATCGGCTCCTCCTTGTAAATTCCAGCTGTGGGTCCCAGTGTACCTTGAAGAGAATGATTGGCGTGGCCCCCATGGTGCCGAGACCTTTCTCCCTTCTTTCTCCTCTCTTCATGGCAATCATGGTGGACAGATGCTTCCTCCTGGACGACTGTGTGGTCTGTGAAGTCTTCAGGCCTGCAGCCCTCAGCCTGTGTGCCGTCTGCGATTTAACCGATTGAATGAATTGACCTGTTGCTATATGTTGTGTGTTTGCATGAATTTATTGATTGTGATTGGATTCATATCTCTATCCCAACAGGGGGATCTGTGCTTTTCCTTTTTTTACAGTATCACCCTTCTTCATGAAGTAGCCCACACTTGATTTTTCTCTTTATTGATGGTTCCAACTGTCTTGCAAACTGCTGATAAAAAGGCTGCAACATAAATGAAGCCTCCCCCAGGCTCAGAGGTCAGGGGTTATCAACGGTCGGGGTTGCAAAAGCTGCTTTACTCTTAATGATGCATTTAAAATCATTAACGGATGTGAGCATTTTTAATCTCAGAGGGGTTTCTGTAAAGGTGAGAAACATCTGTCTCCTCGCTGTCCCAATTACCAGCTAACCTCCTTCCACGGATGTCCTCGTCTGGTGCCTCTGTCCCCCACCCAGTCTCCGGAGCTCCTGCCCTTCCAGACAGCGCACCGGCTACCGTCTCCCTCAACACCTTTGCTGTAGCTGTCAGTCATCTGGAGGAACCTTCTGACAACCTTGAGCCTGTCTCTAGTCTTCACACACACACACACACACACACACACACACACACACACACACAC
>BJFM01005866.1:19603-31972 GCA_016586285.1 Arothron firmamentum
ACACACACACACACACACACACACACACACACACACACACACACACAAACTCGTTTACCCCTGCTCCAAGCTACGCAAGAAGCATGCGGAGGCATAGCAGGGTGCTTTTTGTTTGTTTGTTTGTTGTTTTTTTTGTTTTGTTTTTTACCGTAACTGTACAGTAAACTCTTCTTTTTTTGCAAAACCAATGCAACTTTTGCCATGTACACTGTGTACATTGTCTTTATGTGAAAAACAAAATATATTAGTGTGTGTTTGTGTGTTCTGAGTATTATGAAGAATATTCTAAAATATTATTTTATACAACACACTGATGGAAGTAAAGTGTATCAATGTGTTACAATGCAGAAAAAAGGCCATGGGCGTCATTATCACTGATGGAGCAGTGTTTCCATTCATCAGCGTGGTTTAAAGTGTGAGTTTCAGCTTAAGTGCACGGCGCTTTCAACAGCCACTGGTGCTGGTGATGGAGTCGGCCGCCATCTTCTTTGATTTTGTTGCGCTTTGAACACTTCTGAAGTTTCTGAAACTTTAGCATCAAAAGTCTCCTGCAGTAAGTTACAATGTTTTATGTAATAGAGAAGCAGCAAGTTCTGAGCACATGTTCCTGCGGTGTAAATAAGCACTGGAAGAGAATGATCGATCGTCTTGGAAACACTGGGACGCCTCATTCATCTTCGATCAAGGTATTTCTGAGCACAGAATGTAGCGCCGCCATTTCTTCACCCTGGCCGTCTTTAATCGATTACAAATGCTTGGGTGGATTGTTTTCAGTAGAACAAAGGCCAAAAAAAGCCTTTCCTTTGCGGTATCAAAGGATGATGTATGAAGGGATGATGTACATCTCCAGTGGTCTCCTGGCAGGGCTTTTCCACTCACGTGTTGCTCCCATCCATCCAGCCTGCCAGCCATCTTTCATTGTGCCCTCTCTCCTAATTGCCTCCTCCCCCGTCCCTGCGGTAACACTCAATCATATTGTTCACCCCATCCGAGCCTTGCCTCTCTGGATCGCTCGGCTCTTACCAGTCCGGCCCATCCCGGACCTGCCGGCCTCATGGTGCTCCCAGTAAACTCTTCTTGGATGTCCTGAAAGCTACGTCACGTGCGGAGACCAGCCGACTGAGGCTAATCGCAGCTGTTTTGGGTCAGCACCTGGATCGATGAGTGCTGCTCGAGGGTGAAAGTCCTCAAAATTCTGCCTTTATTTGCGCTGACGTAAGCCATGGGCCCTCGTTTCTGAGAAGATCTTTATGTCTGCCACAGGTGAGGATGTAGCCTTAACCTGCAGTTTCCTGTATTTACTTTGTGTTTGTTAAACTACTGTAACCTTGTTTGTTTGTAGCATCGCACCTACTTTATTTATTTAGGCTGATAGTTTAGCTGTAATGTTTAATCATACATTAAGAGTGCTTAGCTGCTGCTCAGGAGCAGCTTTCTAAGACCACCAGCATTTCTCATTGTGATGCAATCAGGGAGAAGTCCGGGTCTCACCTTTGACCTCACTGTGTACATGCAGGTTACAACGAACCTGAAGTTGGTTTCTACAATTTAACCGCATAAAAACTCAAGCTGGCGGTCTTGTACATTTCTTTAGAAACTTTTCACAGCAGTTACAAGTTGAGACTTGCCTCTGCCGTAGGCTCTGTGCCCTGAATGTGCTGCTGTCCACAAGGGGGAGCCACAGGGTTCTAAATTAGGTCCACTATTATTTGCTGTATATCAACGACCTGAATCTAAATGTCCTAATTTTGTTCAGGCTGTTGGATCCTTGCAGAAAGCCTCCGTTGCTGTTCAGTACCCACCAGTGCAACCTGAAGAACGTGTTCCTGTGGTTGGCCGGAGATGATGCCTTCGGTGCTCGCTCTGGAACAGCAGCGGTTCACATGTGTGAAGGTGTCTCCCTCACGCTCCAGCATGTGGAAGAACTTATGAAGCTCAGACTTAGGTTCTACTTTCAAAAACAATTTGTGGTTTCTTCAATACAAAAAAGCATTTAAAAAAAAAATAAATCTGTGTTGGATTATGGAGCTCTTTCATGCATCGGTAGTTCTGACTTGGATTGTCAAGTGTCGATACACCACAGCGAGCTAAACTCTGAGGTGGGCCGGCCTCCTCCGGACTGCTGCTACCTCAACCTGTTCCTTCAAATAACAGAGAAGAATTTCTGCCCTGCCTGTTTCGTTCAACTTTAGTTCCTAAATCTGCTCTTTTCTACATGAAGGCAGTGAAACTGTCTCTCTCTTTAGAGAATCTGCACTGAGTTAGATAGATGTGACATTCTGTCTGCAACATCTATATAAATGCTTGGGCCTGGTTTCTCTCTGTGCACCTGCGCCAACCTGCTCTGACATCACTGACCTGCGGGATTCCCCAAAGAATTCTCTATATTTAAAAGCAGACTTGCAAGTAAAAACGTCACCTCACTGAACCGATTAAAGTTCCTCAGACTACAGGCAGCACAACAGCGGCACCATGACCTCACACACGTGCTAGACGGTCTTTCTGCTTGATTCAGTTTTCGGGAGGGTGTAGATTTACAATACACACACTCTTACTGTATCATACTGAAGCGGAACTGTTGCTTTACTAACAGGCACATGCAGAACATGCAGATTCCCAGTGATGACTGGTGGAAATCCCCTGGATTCAATGAGATCAGAACACTTTTTACCATTGCAAGTGCTAGCTTTTAAATAAAATATTTATCTTTTGTTTGTTTCTTTTGATTATACACCGTTATACTGACAGATTAAGGAGGGGAAAATCAACATAAATGTGGCCTCTCTCTAGCTGTAAGTGCCCCGTTTCCTTTAAATGTTCCAAATCGGTTTTTGTGGAGCTTTTTTCATGATATTGTTTTTTTCTTCAGCTTCCTCTATTGTCTTAAATGTTGTCCAACACTGATGAGTGTGTGTTTTTGCCAGAGTGCAGGAGAAAATTGAAATCACAAATGGCGGAAGCTTAATTCTGTTGGACAAGCATGGAAGTGAGTCTCTCTGATGTGCAATCTAATTATAGAAAATGCATATGATAATGGCCCTCAAAAGGGCCCAGTGGGAATCGAAAGCATATTTCCTCCATCTGCTTTCAGGATGTGGGTCAAAGTGATGATAGCAGGAAAAGAACTCAGATTTCTGGTACCGAATGATCTGGTGGTGATGTGGCTGACCTCAGTCCAGAAAACAGGCTCCCTAAAAAGCATCTTAATCACTGCTGTGTATGCAGATATAGATTTTGTTTAATCATTTAAAGTTTGAAGTCTTCTTTTGTGATGTTTGTGATGCCAAAATGGAGAAATATATTACCAAATAATTCATTTCCAAACCACTTTAGCCTGACATAGCACGAAACATGATGAGGCGAAGGACAGACACTTTTAAAATAAAGCAGATGATTCAAAGGCAGAAAAAAATGGTGGTTTAGAAGGTTTTATTAAGACACGGATTAACTAAAGCACCTAAAATGTCAGGAAATGACAGACAGGGACTGTGGATCTAATCACAGGTGAGAAATTACACGAAAGGGCTTGAACATGCAGGGCTAAAACACTATATGACATCCTGAGTGTGTGTGTGTGTGTGTGTGTGTGTGCGTGCGTGCGCGCCTGCAGTTTGCTTCGCTGCAGGAAAGTGAACCTGCTGAGGACTCACTGCACTCAAAGATCAGCGCTCCATAAATACCAGCAGCGTAAACCTCAGAGCAGCTAGGATGCCCATCTTGATGGCTGCTGCAGCAGCCTTCCAGGATCGGCTCCGTCAACACGCGTCGCAACCGTAAAGGCAAAAATCCGCAAGTCTGTCAGAGTTCAGCAGCCTGACTGGAGCCAGCTGTCCTTCACTCTGCTCCAGCCTCCCACTGACTGGCTTTTTTGGCCGCTGCTGTGGCTTTGATGGTCCAGGACAGCTCCTCTTGGAACTTGGTGCCTCTCACCCTCCCCATCGCAGCACCCTTGAGCATGCTGGGTGAGCGCTGTCCTGATGTCCACAGCAACGCTCTCCAGCTTCTGGATGCAGCCATCTTAACTATTCTGGAGAAGCTTGGGAACAAAAACAATGAGGTCAGTTCTGTGTGAAAAAGGTTAAAGGACATTTGAAGGTCATCCAGGACTTTATGTCTTTAAAGACAAACCTGGAGTTCTACTTACAACAAATTTTCATCCTTTTTTAATAGATGACTACAAATCTTATCAGCACAGTAATGAACATTTATTATTATTTTTTTCAGAAAGTGGTCCAAGTGCAGAGCCCTGTGCAACTCCATGACCAAGCCCAAGTAAATGCAGAGGCCCGAACCTGCTAGAGATCTGAAACTTATGATGAACAATGAGTAAAAAAAACAAAAAAGCCACAGATGTGATGTATTTACTCTTGTCAGCTTTTACAGATATTTACAAAAAGTTTTGTGAATTTATCATCCCATGTTGTCCGCGTGGGTTTACATACCAGGAGACAAGATGAGACTCTAGAATCGCTGTCAGAATTGACTGAAGTACAACAGATATGATACAAGAAGACTTTTCTTTTGTTCAAAGTTCTTGTTTGTGTTTAAACTGAAACTACGGAGGCAGAAACAGGTCGTGTATCAGGTTTCTGTTTGTTTTTGATCAGAGAGAAAATGTCTGAAAAAGACCTTTTCCGTTACCCTGGAAGAGACGGTTGTGTTCTGTGCCTGTTCCTAAGCTTTGTGCACGGACTGGGCCTATGTCGTTACTGTAGCCCTGCCAATTCCACAAGTTCACTGCCCAAGATCCAAACGGGAACACACGACATGCTAGCACGAGCAGCTGCCACTGGCCCAACACACCGTTCTACGACGTCCTAACTAGTCGCAATAAAACAGGAGGGAATTTCTTCTTCACCAGAGTTAATTTAAAGTCTTCCCTTTAGTGACATTTATTTATTAGACAATATTTAAAGATAAAAGTGAAAAAATAGCCTGCTGGGCTGCCCTTAACAGTGTCACCAAGACCAGGTAACCAATCTCAAAATCAGTGATAATGCACACAGCAACACTAATCTGTTCAAATGGTAAAGGAGACGCTTCTACTAAACTACTACATGCAAATGACAGAATAAGAGCTCAAATATACAGTTTGCAGAAATTATCGGGTTTCAAGAAGCTCTGAGTGGAACCAACGTGGAGGAAAGTCTCCTGTGCAAACGAATTTGGTGGAAAACTAAAGGAAGCGTGGGGAAAGCTCAGGTTTGCCTGGTGGATTTTCTGTTCAGGGTTTGGATTTGAAAGGCACACGTGGCAGCAACAACACTGCATCATTACCAATGAATACATAAACACACAATCTCATTATTATGGCACCACCTATGGCTAAAGTGGTGGTACTTCTTTGGCTAAAAAAAAAAAATATCTAGCTTTAGAATTTGTGTTCATATCGGGAAACGTTCTTTGAAATCTTCACAGAAAAGCATCACTTATAAACACAGAGATAGTAAAGCATCTACTTCAATAAATGACCCGCGCATAAGTGAATAAAACGATATTAATTGTTACTGTTTTGTGACAGCATCTCTTCCCATTAGTCTCACATTATAAATCAGTACCAAAGACAAGAAAAACAATCGTCGTCAACATTATCATCAGCAACATCATCATCATCATCATCATCATCATCATCATCATCACACATCTTTAGAAATCATGGATTAACTCCTGAGAAATCCTCAGAGGAAAATGTTCCTGAGGTTTCTGAGTTCTGGGTGCTCGGTGCTGTCTCCATTAACGGGAAATAATTTATATGAAGTCCAAACGTAAAGATAAAGATGTAGGAAAAATGTGAACATGCACGTGCATGAAGGATGATTGTTGAGTTTCTTTATTGCTCCGTACACACCGGCCTCGCGCGTCTGCAGCTCCATCCCTTTGAAGTCTGCAAGGAAAAGACTGAATTCTCTGGTAGATTTGCCTTCAGACCTCCAGCTGGAGCAGGCTTCTTACTCTGTCAACATTTATTGGAAACAGGTCTGAAATACTGTATTTTTATAACTATAAGTCGCTCCGGGGTGTAAGAGAAAAAATTCAGAAAAGAGGCAAAAAAAAACACCATATTCACGAATAAAAAACATAAATCACACTAGACTATAAGTCTCTTTTCTTTTGGGGGGAGGGGGATGTATTTTACAAAATTCAAGGCCAAGAACAGACATTTCATCTGGAAAGACAAGTTATAATAATAACAATAGAATATAGAACAACAGGCTGAATAGTTGTCAGGTATGAAAATGAAACATTTATTCATAATAGCATAAAAAACTTACGTGGGAGGCTGAAGAGGCAGCATTTGTTAGGGAGCGTTGTGTTTAGGACCCAAGGACCCAAGTGCAGGTAAGAGGCAGGTGCCCCAAAGCAAAAGCCCTTTTCATTGGGTGTGCGCCGGCAAACAGAAGGCGCTCCAAATGGAGGAAAAACAGCGACCAAAGAACTCAAAAATCCAAACTCTTCACGGGGGCAGGTTCCGCTGCAGAGTGGCCAAAAACCAGAACTGAGAAACTCTTCACTGGCAACGTGGTAACCTCGGAAAACAGGGAAAACTCTTGTGAGAAAACCATCCAGAAGACACAGGAACATTTCGTGTCAGTTTGTCTGGTACCACTCTGCAGGTGAGGGAACAACAAACGACCCAGCCCCGGGGCCCAGCTGGCAGCGTCCCTAAATATGAGCGACAGGTGTGCAGCCACTGCTGGAGCCAGGGGAACAGCGCCCTCTAAGGGGAGAACAGAGGACACACTCCACACAGAAGAGGGAGCCGGCAAGCTCGTGGCTCCAACAAGCTAGTCACTGGCTAGCAAGTTTACCAAATCTCAATCTCATTCTACATCACTGAATCCATTATAACAGGGTTTTCTTTTGGGGGCATTTGCATTCAGTCTTTCTCAGTTGTCCTTAGATTAATGTTTAAACTAATTTTCAATGGTACAGGAGTAGCACATACCGATAGTTGTCACATGCCCACGGATGTAGGTAATATTTACTCCTTGGTCATGTAGGTCAAAGTGATATGACATACTGACATATTTTGATGACGACATATTTTAATATATATAAGTCGCACCTGAGTAAAGTTAAAGGACCAGCCAAGCTGTGAAAAAAAGTGCGACTCATAGTCCGGAAAATACGGTATTCATGTTTGGAACTTGTAAAGTTGTGGCTGTCAAAGTGGATCGATGTGAGCGTAACTGTTATTTTCATACGGAGCACAGACTGACACCTTCTTAGGTCACTTAGTTTGAGTCCTGCTGGCACCTTTCTTTGCAGTGTTTTCATATTCTTCCCATTTCTTTGTGTGTTTCTTCTTGGTACAAATGCCTTTTTCCCTGTTTCATGTCACAGTTTAGACGTGCATCAGGCCGTTTGGGCTCTTCAGTGGCTTACGGACACTTTTCTGAACTGTTTTTCCAACTGCATATAATTATAATGGGTATATTAAAATATAAATTGTAACAATGACACACTTGAATGAATCTTTCTTATTTGGGGACACATTAGTGTCTCCAGATTAAGCAGCAGGAGAATGTGCACAATGATTTATTTTTTGCATATGATTTATTCCAATGATTTCGCAACCTTTGCACCAGCTAGCATCTTTGGATGCCTCTGGGATCTGTGCAGAGATGACTATCAGCGCTTTTGGTTTCCAGCCACAAGTTTGATGAATTTCTCAATGGAAAAACAAAACCTGAGCCAATTAAAACATGTTTGTGGTTTTGGAGTTGCAGCTCAGTGACGTCATCCTATCCGGAAGCCTGTGTGTTGTTCTTCATGCTTTTTATTTGCTCTCTATCACAAACAATCAAAAAAATCATTTTGGGAACATTCTTGGTCTCAACAATGAACAGTAAACATTAAAGTCATTAAGGTCACATCGTGGATGCGGTAATGACCATTTTTGCACATCTAAAATGGATGAAACCCACTTTTCAAGGACCATGGAATGCTATCAAACCTTTGTGGGGGTGAAATCAACAGTTTTAGCTAAATGATCGCGAGATGAACAACATCCTAAAAAACGTTTTTTAGGATGTTGTTGTTGTTTTTTAGGACCTGTTTCTGCTAGTGTGTGAAATCTAATTGGGAGGAACCATTTTGTTGTCAGATGTAAATTATTTTCCAGATAAATTTAATCCGGAGGTCTTTAGGTTGAGTTGTGGGCTTAGATTATTCATTAGTCAGGAGTAAAACTATTCATCTCCCGCTCAGTTTTTTTCATTTTTGATTCATTTAAATATATTTATAGCTACAGATGTGGGTTTTAGGTATTTTCCCCCTGTATAACAGATTAGCTGATCATTGAAATAACATCTTTTGTTTCCACCAAATGTGTATCAAAAGTGCATCTGTGAGTAATTGTTACAACTATTGTTTAAATATGTGAGAGGAAGTGAAATAAATTGGAGCTTCATGTAGGTTATACAAAGAGAAAGAAACAAAGGGGCTGGTGGTAACATGAGGCATATGTGGATGTTACAGCCATTACAACATCAGTCTTTCCAGAGATACTTTTGTCTGAAGTCTCTTATTTCATCGGTTCATCCATTTTCAACAGCCCAGCAGGAGTGAGTGCTGCACTGGTGTTCCTAATATTACAACACAAAAGAAAACTATTTACACATTTGAGGCAGCAACTGCATCACAGAAACTGACCGTATTCTTTATGGAAAAACTAATGCAGATTTCCCTCCCTAACCTCTAACACGTTGGGTTTAAACAGAGGTGTTCCCGGCTCCTGTGGCTCGCTCAGGGGCCTACAGATGATGGCGACTGGACCAGGCAGTGTAAACATACCCGCAGAAGAGAGTTTATGAAAGGCAATGCCTCTTCGCCTTTTTCCCAGTTCACACATCAAAGCCTCGACTGCGCTCGTCTGCTCAAAGCCTCCAGACAGGCCAGGTGTTAGCAGAGGCCGATCCTCGTGGGCGACAATACCGCAGCAACAACCACAAATTTTGTGTGTTTGAACAGTATGAACCCCACTTTTGCCCCACCGGGCTCTGTTAAAGGGGCTGCAGCTTGTGCTCCTCTTCATCCCTGTCTCAGACAGAACCGCAGAGATGCTACACAGGGTCCAAGATACTTAGAACCAGCTGAGTCCTGCGGTTCTTATGTACACACACACACACACACACACACACACACACACACACCAATCAGGCACTTGGGTGGCCGGCCTGGCATCCATGTAGATCAGGGTTGGGCAATAATTTAGCCTGAAGGGCCACACTGGGTTTTAGATCTTGACGAAGGGGCCGGCCAGGTGGTGCAGGAAACTAACCCCCCCCAATGAGGATCAGAGGTTAGCTAAAACTCCTGCTTGATGGACTGTTGACTGAGGAAATACTGTATGTTGAAGAGGCTGTAAATTGGTGCAACTACAGATGGACGATGAAGCTCCACATGATGTTTGGCCCCTCCTTCTTGAGAGGACATGTTAGCATGCTAGGTGAAGGGGGGGGGTCTGAACCTTTTTCTAACCCATCAAGCTGACAACCCTCTGAATTTGGCTTCTGGAGGAATGATTGTGAGGCTCTGCGGGCCAGGTTAACTAGTTTATCGGGCCACATGTTTGCCCAGCTCTGATGTAGACGAAGCACCTACCTAAGCACGGCTGCAGCGCCTCACCCGTGCATGGAAGTAATATTCCCTGACGTCTGCGGCCTCCCCCAGCAGGATATCGCTCTGCCGCAAAGCAAAACTGGTGCAGGAATGGCTTAAGGAGCGCAAAAACAAGTTGGAGGTGCTGACTTGACCTCCAAATTCCCCAGATCTTAATCCAATTGACACACAGGTCTGTTTCATGGAGGCCCCACCTCCACTTTGCAAGTTACAGGATTTAAAGGATCTGCTGCTAACATCTTGGTGCCAGATACCACAGCACACCTTCTGGGCTCCAGTGGAGTACATGCCTTGATGTGTCAGAGCTGTTTTACAGCCAAAGGTGGACCAACACGGTCATGGAAAGGTGCGTAGAATGTTCTGCCTGATCTGTGTATGATGGAATGCATTTAATGCACCAACAGGGAGTCTCTGAACAGCCTTGCTCTCCTGGAAAATGAAAGCTGAGCAAGAGTCCTGTTCTACAATAATGATGTAAAGTTACAGCAGGAACTAACCAGAAGGAATTAATGGTGTGTTCACACTCAGGCTTGCTGGGAAACTGGATCTGTATCAACTCCGGACAGGACCGGAGAATGGTGCCGGAAAAACAAAGTGAAAATACTGTCAGGGGAGGAAATGTTTAAAGGAGAAGAAAACACTGACGGTTGGTAACAGGTCAGATCAAAAAGCTGAACATTGAGCAGAGCAGCTGTTACGGATCGGTTCGGACCCCAGAGCAGGGAAAGGGAAGAATCCCGGCAGGGGAAGTTCCAAATCAAAGAGTTTTTAATTCTAAACCAACAGCAACAAAAGAACAACGACAAATTGCTGCCTCAGCAGGCCACCTAGAAAACGCTCCCAAGGTCCAAAAAGGTCTAAACAGAAACCCACTCGCTCATCAGGGGGCACGAGGCAACGAGAAACAGGCTCGCAGACGGCAGGGAATCTGGCACGCACATCAGGTGCTAAAGCAAACACTCTCGGGACGAGCGCCTGGCGGCCCCAGATTATACGGAGCAGCGAATCAGCTGGAACCAGGAGCAGGTGTGCTCAACAAGCCCTCCGGCCGCACAGACCACGCCCACCAACCTGCACCCAACCTGGGGATCAGGGAGAGCCTGGGGGGAAGCAGAGCTGGACCATGACAGCCTCAGCATGGGCGCAAAGGAAAGAGCACACATACAACACGTGGAGACACACACACACACACACACACACACACACACACACACACACACACACACACACACACACACACACACACACACACACAAGATACTTCTGTCTTTGGCAGGCATAATTATTACCCATCCCTTACCCTAACCTGAACCATCGCAGCTAACCTCCTAACCCTTAACCCTAACCCTGACCTTGACCCTGACCTTGACCCTGACCTTGACCCTGACCTTGACCCTGACCTTGAGATTAACCCAATTCTAAACCCAAGTCTGGACAAACACATGGTCGGAGTTATGAGGACCAGCAATATGTCCTCTATTCACTACTATAATGAGTATGTTGGTATAGATATAAGTACACACACACACACACACACACACACACACACACACACACACACACACACACACACACACACACACACACACACACACACACACACAGACAAAGTGTCACTGGCCTCAAACAAGATCTGATCATAGTTGCAACCAGAGAACATAAATACAGAAATCAATGAGAAAAACAACTGGTTCCCACATTGATTATTAATTTATTTTTGATAATTTTATCTCTTTTGTGATGAAATAATTGATTTCTAGAGTTGTGCATTTGTGGAAAAGACTGGAAAAGTAAATATGTATGAATGTAAAATGGTTTTTCGAAACGGGGCATCATCTCCCCAACAAAAGTTGTCTCACATTTCTGAATGAATGAATGAATGAATGAATGAATGAATGAATGAATGAATGAATGAGGGAATATGTTTCATTATCCTGCAATGGGGAAATTGCAGTATCCCAGCAACAGCACACAGAGAAGAAATAAGAAGAAATAAGAAGAAATAAATAATGTACAAGACTTTGCGAAAAATATAAAAAATAAAAATAAATAAATACAGTTAGTGAGTGACAGTTAGGATGCTGCGTTAAACAGTCTGACAGCTGTGGGGAGGACCGACCTGCGGCAGCGCTCCTTACTGCCCCGAGGATGCCTCCGTCTGGTGCTGAAGGAGCTGCCTGGGGCCTCCACAGGGTGGTGCAGAGGGTGGGAGGAGGTGAGGAATCCATTTAGAATTTTCTCTAAACCAGTGAGGACAGTGTGTGTGTGTGTGTGTGTGTGTGTGTGTGTGTGTTTCTCTGGTTTTCCAGACCCTCCAGGTGGGTATAAAAGGTCTGAAATTCAAGGATTTTCCGAACTGCCGTTTTCACACCCTGTTTGGGCGTTTCTAATTTTTAAAACGCGAGCAAAATCTGATGAACCTGAAATTCGGCACCTTGTTAATTATTCTACATCACCAACGTGCGAATACAGACTTTTATAAATACAGTCTGTTCACTGTTGCCTTGAAAAAAAAAAGAGAAAAATGGAAAAATGAAGCGTACGCAGTGTTGTTGATTATAACATTTTAAGCTGCATCATCCAGAGGTTTGACATCTCTGATTCCTGCTAAGAACAATCCAACATTAGTCGTTTCTGATATTAGCACTGTTGCTTATATTGATCCAAAACACACACACACACACACACACACACACACACACACACACACACACACACACACACACACACACACACACACACACA
>BJFM01005882.1:0-14216 GCA_016586285.1 Arothron firmamentum
ATGCAGATGCTGCGTCCCAATTAGGCGCCGGCAGGAGCGATGAAAGCGCCGTCAGAGGTAACACCTGTGATCACCTGTCGTCTGTGGAACGGAGAAGAACCGTGTGATTTCCAACCCTGGCCCCTTGTTCTGATCCAGAACAGACATTAAAATCCTGCCAACGAGTCAGTTACAGCAGCAGCGGTGCAAAACCCACTGACTGAAGCAGGCCGGCCCTGGACAGCGGTCAGGCTGGCCCACGGACCACCTCCAACCCTGCTCCAGTTCAGAAGCAGATCCTTTCCACTCTGCTGCAGCAGAGTCTTCCTCCACCCTGAGGAGACCGTCAACAAGGACCAACACAAAGCCGTCCTGAGAGTCTGCAGCTGAGCAGGACACATCCAGGCACGCAGCAGCTCCACATCGTCTCCTTCACACCTGCCTCCTCCGCCTGCTGCTCTCCGCCCATCCACGGCCGGCAGGGAGCAGATGAAGCTTCGTGCTTCAGCTCTGATTTCAGCCTTTGGTCCGATGCTCCTTTGGTCCGATGCTCCTTTGGTCCGATGCCCCTTTGGTCCGATGCTCCTTTGGTCCGATGCTCCTTTGGTCCGATGCTCCTTTGGCCGGATGCTCCTTTGGTCCGATGCTCCTTTGGTCCGATGCCCCTTTGGTCCGATGCCCCTTTGGTCCGATGCTCCTTTGGTCCGATGCTCCTTTGGCCGGATGCTCCTTTGGTCCGATGCTCCTTTGGTCCGATGCTCCTTTGGTCCGATGCTCCTTTGGTCCGATGCTCCTTTGGTCCGATGCTCCTTTGGTCTGATGTCCAGACTGAAGCGCAGTGATCTTCTGAACCACAGCTCAGCTGCAGATTCTGTCCTGGCAGCAGTTTGTGACTCAATGACATTTTCGATTCAATTCTTCATGATTTAGGAGATGAAAGAGTGAGCCCGGCTGCCGCCGGCTTGTGTTCATTTTTCTGGGATTAGAGCGATGCTGCTCAGATCTGCTCCAGAGGGGATTTAAGAATTAGATCAATTCACGCTGTGGCCCCTGACCCGACCACCCGACGGCTCTGGCTCCCTCAACGGGCTTCCGCTCCGCTATGCTAATGAAAGCTGCCTTATGTAACAAACACCCCGCAGCCTTTACCATTGTGTATCCTTTAGGCAGGATTTGCTCTGACGTAAAGAGGTATTTCTGTCTTCATCCTTTCATTTCTCTCGGAATTTCCTCTCTGTACTGTCAGTTCCAATAAAAATGCAGCATTTCTAGTGGTTTGACATTTTTTCAGCAACACAACCACCTCCAGAGCTCAGCAGCCAATCACGCACACACATTTTTACTAAATAAAACAGAACAAAGAAAATGTAGCAAAATCCATTGGATGTTTCATCTTGTGGAGGAAACTTTGAGGCCTATGCTGCGTCCCACCACCAGGGGGCACCAGAGGCGATCCATGTTTAGGTGCACAGAGCAGGGACCAGCGGGTTTACTGGAAATGATCACTGGTTTGCTACCTGGCGCTGGTCACGATTCCCTTTTCCCTTCCAGATGTGTCCAAGTCGAACGTCCCCGAGGACTTTGACATCGACATGGAGGACCCGGAGACGGAGAAGGCTGCCGTCACCATCCAGTCACAGTTCAGGAAGTTCCAGAAGAAGAAGCGCGATGAGAAGTCCTAGTGAGCGGCGCGTGGGGGGCCGGAGGCGGGGCCGGAGGCCACGGTGTGACAGTTGCATGTAAACAAGTTCATACCTGCTGGAAGAGCAGGGCTGGGACGGGGGATGGGGGGGGGGACGGGAAACGCCTGTTAGTCATGTGACATGTCTGTGAACTTCCCCCTCCTGTTAGAGTCATGTGAGCGGCTGCTGCTGTGTCCCCACAGAAGCAGGTGTGCTGTCTGTCCTGTCCTCAGCGGCTCTGGCTGCTCTCTGTCCTGAACATCTTTTCTACTGGCCTCTTCCTGCCTGCTGTTGCCAGGTGACCTCAGGCGGCAGCCGTCCGTCCTCAGGCGGCTCGCTGGGAGGCCTCTCCTGTCCTGCATGGTGACGTCCACCTGTGTCTCTGTCCATTGAATAAATAAAGACTCTGTCTGCACGCGTGTGGGCCTTTCTGCTCAGGCTGCCGATGGAAACAGCTGCACGTGTCAAAGATGGCGCTGCAGGACACTCACACACTCACACACACACTCATGCTGTAGGACACACACACACACACTCACACAAACGCTCACGCTGTAGGACACGCACACACGCTCACACTGCAGGACACTCACACACTCACACTCACACACACGCTCATGCTGTAGGACACTCACACACGCTGTCAAAGAATAGGTTTCAACCTAATACGAGAGCAGATGTGTGACAACAACGGCGCCCAGTTACGTTAAAAACACACTTCCCAGTCTGGCCAGTAGCTCCTCCACCAGTCCCAGACACAGGTGACTGCTGAAAGCACGGAGAGCTGTGACCTTGAACATTCCTGAGGTCACTGACGGAGAAAACATCACATCTCTGCTGCTGCTGAGTCACATAAAGAACCAGAGAATCTCAGACCCCCTGAGGCTCAGCTCGTGTGTGTGTGTGTGTGTGTGTGAGAGAGAGAGAGAGAGAGAGAGAGAGAGAGAGTTAGAAAAGAGACAATGTCATTAAAATGTAATGTTGTTTACTCTGACTGTCCTGAATATCTGCTCGATAAAACTCCAACACAAAGAATGACAGAGAGAAAAAGGCTTCTGCAAGGGTGGAGCTGAGGTGGGGCCACCATCCACCATCCATCATCCACCATCCACCATCCACCAAACACCATCCACCATCCACCAAACACCATCCACCATCCACCATCCACCATCCACCAAACACCATCCACCATCCCAGCATCCATCATCCACCAAACACCATCCACCATCCCAGCATCCACCATCCACCCTGTTCACCTTCCAGATGAGTCCAGCTGTGACTGCTGAACTCTCCCAACACACAAGCCATGAGCAGATTTAGGCCCAGTCAGGACCCCACTGTCAGTCTGACGGTGGTCTGAAGGTGTGACCAGCCTGAGCAGATGTTCACACCTGTGTGGCTGCTGCACCTGAAGCTTCTCCTGGACGGAGACCAAACCAGACCACAGGAAAGCTCTTGAAGCCAATTCAAGGTTCTTGTTTGCTGTTTTCGCCTCAGTCTTCAGCTGAGGTGCTTGGAGTCACCGAGGGACAAACCAACACTTTAGTGATGAAAAATGAGAAACGCGGCCAAAAGAATGAGTGTGAGGAGGAAGAGAGAAGGTGTGACAACATGTCTGTGAAGCTTCTCATTCCTACCTTTATTGCACGTGGGCGTCCATTCTGATCAAACAGAGATGCTTGCGGGTGGTGCAGGTCTCCCTTGCTGCTGCAGCATCACAGGCAATGATGGATCTGTTGGATTTCCTGGCGTCCAGCACAACAAGATCATCCTGCTCATAAGAGGAAATTCAGCCCCGGAGGTTCAGACTCGGCTGAAGCTTCCTGTTGATTTGTTTCAGCTGACAGCAGTGATGAATCACCCAGGACGACCAGGCTGACGCAGAGAGAGGACCGTACAGGAGGACGGTGCTGGGGCCCAAACTGGGCCTCAAACTGGGCCTCATGCTGGGACTCAAACTGGGCCTCAAACTGGGCCTCATACTGGGCCTCATACTGGGCCTCATGCCAACACGCCGACTTTTGATTTATTATTTATTACATTATGTATACATGAAGCCTGACTTCTGCCCCCTCACCAGCCTCCCTGCTCTGCTACCTGCTCTCTGCCTGCAGAGTGACAACCTCAGATAGGAAAGGTAGATGCACATATGCAACGCCCTGGCCAGGAGCCGCACCAAGGCTGCAGCTTAAAGAGCTGCGCTGAGCAGCCGCTGCAGAAACGCAGGGCAGGTGGGGCTGATCCAGGACGCAGGGCAGGTGTGGCTGATCCGGAACGCAGGGCAGGTGTGGCTGATCCAGGACGCAGGGCAGGTGGGGCTGATCCGGAACGCAGGGCAGGTGTGGCAGAGAGGGGAGGGTGAGAGCTGGAGCAGGAAGGCAGCTGTGACAGTTCCACAGACCGACCACAGCATCCATGACCACAGCCACATGTTTTTCTGCCTGATGTTTACGCATGCAGAGGAACTCTGCTCAAACAAATAAAGAGAACAGCAGAGTAACACAGCCTAGATCTGAATGAGTGAAATATCCTGATGAAATACTTTGTTCTTTCCATATTTTTCCATATTTGCTGCTGACAGCAGGTGAAGCTGACCGTCAGCCAGTGTTGCTTCCTAAGTGGACAGTTTGGTGTCCCAGACGTGTGACTGACTTGCAGTTGCTGTTGAAGTGTTCCCTTTATTTTCTGAGAAGTATATTAAATCTATTTTTTTCTTTCTGTACTTCTCTGCTCTGCCTGGTTAGACATGAGTTCATCGAAGGTGATTTTTCTGATCTTGTTTTCACGGCGTCAAATCAGGCAGCCCAAGACGGCTGAAGTCCGTCCTCCCGCCTGCTTCTGTGGTCTGAAGCTGCTGGTCATCACCCTCTAATCACCTGGCACGAAAATGGATTCACATTTATGCTTAAACGCGCAGTTTCCATGAAAAGCCTGCCGAAGGGCTCAGAAGCTCCCGACGCTTCCAGATGTGTTCAAAAAATCATCAGATGTGTGTGAGAACTGTGAGCAGAGGAGCTCCGAGAAAGAGTCTTCTGGTCAGAAGAGATGGACCTCAACGTCCTCCCTGAGAGGAAGAGAAGAGCTGCTGATCAAGAGAGTGAGAGCAGAGAGAGGAGACGGGAGGGAGAGAAGAGTCTGGCTGGAGGCGTGTGGTGAGACGGCAGCAGCAAAGATCTGCAGCCTCCGGCCAACAGGCTCTGGCCTGTTTTCCATGAACTGTCCATGTGACAAGAAGATCAAGAGTTTAAGGTGGATCCAGGCGGCGCTGAGGAGACGACGCTGAGGAGACAAAGACTCTGCATCCAGACGGCGACAGCAGTGCAGCTCAGGAGAGGCTTCTGCTCTAGTTGACCTTGAAGCCACAGTCTGGATGATCAGAGGTCACTGTGAGGCTGGTTCCTGTCGTTAATCAGAGATCTGGGACCACCTCTGGGCCAGAAGTGTCCAGACATGCAGCAGATGGTTCTGCTGCTCCTGGCTGGTGAGCAGAGCAACACAATGTGCAGCTCTGATCTCCCTGGAGGTCATGGCTGTTTGCCTGCTCCACTCTGCACTCCATCCTTCCCTGCCTGCGCCGTCTGATCCGCCCGCTGGGCTCCGAGGGCCCGGCCTGACCCGACGGAGGCCGTCAGCGAAACAACAGCTCATCTCTTTGGTGACCATTTCTATCAGAAATCCAGTGAAACAGAGTTTCTCCGGAGCTCAAAGTGACATTTCCAAGTTGCAAAGAGGAATTCAGCCAAAGCCTGGAGGCGGAGATGTTCCGGGAAGAGACTCCATCAGAAGCCTGATGGTGGAGAAACGAGCCTGACCTGAATGAACCGCCGCTTCGATTAAAAACAGACGAACATGCGGACCTGACCTCATCAGGAGCTCCAATTTAAAATGTGTATTCAAAAATGAGAACATTTATCACATGAATCATGGCGGAGGGCGGTCCTTCTCCGTCTGGACTCATTTTCCTGCTCTTCCTCTGTGGGTTTCCTCCAGTTTCCTCCCACGGAGTCGAGCTGCCAGCTGGGACAGATAGACCAGCACCTCCTTCAAATGCTGGAAGCTGCCCGGACCGTTTTCAAAGACTTCTCCGACTCTTCTTGGAGGAGCGAAAGCGGCGTCTTCAGGCGGATGACTGCGGGTGGGTGTGGGGACAGGAAGTGCTCACGCTGCAGAAGGAGACTGCAAGCGTGCAAAGGTCACAGAAGCGAGCTGAAGGACGAGCGCACGCGCACGCCTCGACTTCACGCTCGAGCTCACAGGTGGTGCCATCGCAGCCAGGACGCGGCAGCAGCTGCAGGCCGGTCACGCCCTCCGCCTGACAAACTAGGCCCTGTGCTGCGCATGGACCTGGCGTGTTGGTGCCGGTGTCGCGCGTGATGATCGCTCTGTGTGCGGGGATGGAACCGGAAAACAAAGCTGTCCCGGTTAATGCCTGTGACCGGTTCTGCTGGGGGGTGCAGGGCTGGTTGCTATGGCAGCCACAGACAGCAGAACCAATCAAAAACAGGGCGCCACGTCGTCCTGGAGCAACAAAGTCAGAAGTGTGCAAACATGACTAAGACTTTATTAACCAAATCATTTTCCCCATAATATCCACAAATAAAAGTGATCTCTTTATATATATTCACATTGTATAATTTCATAGTGTGACAAAAAAATTCTCTCTTTTTTTGGGGATTTTCCAGCCATTCGGGCCGGCGCGGTCGGATGGGTCGCCATGCAGTCGTCAGGAAGGCTGGCAAACAGAACGACTGGTGGGCGTTGGCGTCCTGTCCGCCGCCGCCGCCGCTCTCGTCTCCTCTCTGGGCTCCTCGTGGTGCTAAAACTCCAAACATTTCATCACACTGCCACAATAAAAGAAAATAAATAAAGAAAAGAATGTTCTCCTACAGAAATATCAGTCCTCCTCCCTTCCCCCTCGTCTTTTTTAGATATTTTGTGTTTTTCTATAATAATATTAGCAATAATTATCATGAATATAATTGTCCTTGTTATAAATTCAATAGTACCTTTTCTCTTTCTCAAATTTTAAATAAATCATTTTGGCAATCCTCGTGTGTCGTCACTTTTGAATAAAAGAATACTCGAGTAGAAAATAAAAACAGGAAGAGGAAATCCATCAGAATGAAAAAGTGCAAAAGCAACAGAGAAGAGTGAGAAGAGCGAAAGAAACGAGAGAAAGAAAGAAAGAGAGAGAGACAGGCTGAAAGAAAAGCGACCACCTCAGACGCATGTCAGAAAGGGCTCTATGTACAACAATTCTGTTGTGGAAAAGGGTGCTTGGTGGCGGCGTGGGGTCCTGCGGCGTGCTGCCGCAGGCCGCCGCGTGGCGCCCGCCTCCGTGGCGCCCGCCTCCGTGGCGCCCGCCTCCGTGGGCTATACCAGCGTGTAGGACTTGGCGTAGGGGTTGTTGCTCTGTTTCAGGTGTCCTCTGGAGTCCAGCAGCGACTCCTGGGAGGTGCTGAGCTTGGCAGCCTGTGCTTGGACTAGGTCCCCCGAGGAGGAGATTTCTGCCCGGACCTCCCCCCGGGCCTCCCCCCGCTCCCGGACATCCCTGTGGGGGAGGGTGGAGGCAGTTCCCGGCTGCCACTGCTGCACCTCCCTGGGCGTGGGCACTTCCATTGGGGTGGGTTCCAGGGGGGGTGGCCTCTTCAGGGTGCGGCTTCGCTGCGGTTCCAGGCAGGTCTGGCCCACGGCTCCGCCCGTTGCTCCTCCTCCTCCTCCTCCTGCTGCGCCTCCTCCTCTTGTTTCTCCTGTAGCACCACTGCCGACTCCAGCCGCTGCGGCCGCTCCACCCCCTCCGCTGCTGCTGCTGCCGCTGCTGCTGCTCACCCCTCCGCCTCGAGCGGCCAGCGGGACGCCGCGGTTCAACAGGAAGTCCATGCGCAGGTAAGGCGGTAAGTGGGCCAGCTCCCCTGCTGAGAGACACAACACACACGCCCGTCACACACATCACCAAGGCTGGCGATGGAAGCAGGAGCTGCCTGCTTCAGCTTCCTCCCAGAGCGTTGCCATGGTTTCCGTGACCTGGCGGTGACCATCGATGACGTCGTGAACTTGACGCTCACTCCGATGAAGAACAGTAAAGCGGCTGCAGCCCGAATGAGCCGACCCGGCTGGGAGAGGAGGGTGAGGCGGGACACAGGGAGTAGAGCGCGCCAGCGCCGTGCACAGGCGCAGCACAGGTGGGCGTGGCGTCCCGCAGGTGAGACCAGACACCCGCCTTGCTCCTGGTGTCAGGTTACAGCAGAGGCGGGAGCTGCGCCGGCCCAGGACAGCCCAGGACGGCCCAGGACAGCCCAGGACAGCCCAGGACAGCCAAGGACGGCCCAGGACAGCCCAGGACGGCCCAGGACAGCCCAGGACGCAGGATCACGCCTACACTTTCTACCCCCTCTCAGGAGGAGCGTCTCTGGCCCTCAGCCGGGCCCTCTGGGTCCCCTTACATCCATTCTGCTGTCACATCGAGCCTCGGCGAGCGTGAGTGTGCTCAATAAGCGCTGTGAGGGCCGACCCCAGGCAGGTCTGGGAGTAACGGCGCCGTCGTTACTCACGGCTGCACCTTCAGCTCCGTCTGCACCAGCTCTTTAGTCCCCCCGGCGTGTTGGTGCTAGAATACTAATATTTAGAATTAGAACTCCTTTCTCTGTTCTTTTTCTTTCTTTTACCTCCCAAAAGTGCTAAAAACAAACCCATTCGGGCAGCGCGTGTGCCCTCTGGTGGCGGATCTCAGGATTGCTGCGTGCTAACTTCCTGGAGCGGTCCAGAAAAGGCCGGTCCCGACCCTGACCTGCCATCAGCAATCTGATGTGAGCTGCAGCACAAGCTATTCAAGCTTAACACACCAGGAAACAGCGTCTCCATGGCAACCTGCAACAACAGCACCAGGCAGAGGCAGAGGCAGAGACTGCCGCCGGCGCGGGCGTGCTCACCAGGTCTGTGCGCCTTGGGCACGGCCATGTTCATGACCCGGCTGACATCCTGAGGTTTGGGCGGCGAGGCGGTGAAGCGACAGATGCCCGACTCGGACGGCGTGCTGGAGGTCAGGCTGTCGGTGTAGTCGTTGGTGCCGGCCGTCATCTGCTCGGAGGAGGTGTCGGAGATGAAGCACTCCGTGATGGTGAACTTGGCGTGGCGGAGCTGCTCCTCCATCTTGGCGTGCTCGTAGGCCCGGGCCAGCTCCTCGTAGGTGGAGGAGGCGCTCTCTGTGGACACCATGCTGCTCCGTGCACGATCTGACGCACACACAGCGGCATCACAGCGTCACTTCCCGCTGCTCTGCTCTGCGCGCGCGCACGGGCGCCTGCGCACGTGTCTGCCCTACCTGTGTCCTGGGAGGGGCTGACGCTGTAGCTGTCGCTCTCCTTGTCCACGGAGCCCGTGGCGCGGGGCGTGGGCAGCCTCCAGTCGGTGGTCAGGGTGTGGGAGGAGCTGGTGGGGTGGGGCCGGTTCAGGGTCCACTGGCTGGCGTAGCGGCTCCGCGCGGTGGCCGGTCCGGCTTTGGCAGTGCGTCTGGCTGTCGGGTCTGACGCCACACGGCAGAATTAACGACAGGCGGGAAACGACGGAGGTGTAAGGACGGAAATGAAAACATGCAAAGCTTTCAGGAAAGAAGCACTCACACACACACACACACACACACACACACACACCAGCTGAGTGGACAGGACGAGTCACATGACTAAAAATTTCATCGTTTAACATGATTCTGAAACAAAGAAACAGGTAAACGTCTGTGGTGGCTGAACATAAAGACTCTAAAGCAGGGCTGGGCGGTTCTTCAGCCTGAAGGGCCACGTTGGGTTCTAGATCTTGATGAAGGGGCCGGCCAGGTGGTGCAGGAAGACTAACCCCCCCAGTGAGGACCAGAGGTTAGCTACACATCCTGCCTGATGGACGATTGACTGAGAAAATAAGTTGAAGAGGCTGTAAATTGGTGCAACTAGAGATGATGTTGAAGCTCCAAATGACATGTTAGCATGCTAGGTGAGGGGGGGGGGTCTGGACCTTTTTCTAACCAATCAAGCTGACAACCCTCTTCATTTGGCTGTTGGAGGAATGATTGTGAGGCTCTGAGGGCCGGATTAACTAGTTCACCGGGCCACATGTGGCCCCCGGGCCTCAGGTTGCCCCCCTCTGCTCTGCTGATCGGTACGGCCTCTCAGACCTGAGGAGAGTATCCTGTTAGTGTGACCCAGGTCCGTCTGCAGGACCGGGGCCAGTCGGAGCAGCGTTTAGGACGCTGGATCGGTCAGCGTCAGCACCGCCGGGCTCACACCGGGTTCCAGTCGACCAAACACAGCAGGAAATGCTTGTAGGTGCACGTGTGCATGTGCATGAAATGCATCCTCTGTAAACTGTATCAAGTGCTTCAAACACTCGTGCATCAAATAATGTTTTGTGCACGTGGTTACACACCTTCTGCCACTAAACCAAAAAAACCATCCATCTGAGATCTGAAAAACAGTCCACACTTTTATCTGATCTGCATCCACCCTGGCAGCAGCAGCCTCAGGACGAAGAGCACGGCTACTCCTCCTCACCCTCACCCTCAGGAGGAGGAGGAGGAGGAGGAGGAGGAAGAGGAGGAGGAGGAGGAGGAGGAGGACAGGACGGCCACAGTCACGCCAGTATAAAGGAAGTAATGGTGAGCACTGACAGTGGTGGGACTCACTGGTTCCTGGCCTGGCGTCGGACACGTCCACCAGCGGCCCGGTGGCCTGGGACAGGGACTGGTAGTGGACCGTGTGCGTGACCGTGGAGGATTTCTGCTTGTTGGTCTCCCCGAAGTCATTGTCGGTCAGCAGCACGGTGGACCTGTCGTCTGGGAGAGGACAGACAGCGTCAGGACGGGCGTGTCCCAGCAGCTGGGAGGAGGCTGAGGGGCTACCGATGGTCTCCATGGTGTCCCGCTCCTCGATGAGCAGCTGAGCTCTGGGGATGTCGATGTGCATCCGCAGCGTCTGCTGCTGCTTGTTGACCGTGTCTGGGGTGCGAGTGTTCTTACTGAGGAGGACAAGAAGAGACGAGTGAAGAGAGAGACCGAACCCACACACACACGGTCAGGAGACAGGGGACAGGGGACGGAAGACAGGGGACAGGGAAGACAGGAGACAGGGAAGGAGGGGTCAGGGAAGACAGGGAAGGAGGGGTCAGGAGACAGGGGACAGGGAAGGAGGGGTCAGGAGACAGCACAGACAGGAAGGAGACAGCAGCAGTCCTCGTACCTCATCAGCATCTCTGCCAGGCTCTTGGCATCTGCAGAGACATTCATCACATGGTTAGGACGGGGACAGCACGTCCCAGCAGATCAGCGTCCATCAACCGGCTGGGAGCATTCTGAGGCTCCTCTTTGATGCATCTGTCTGGGTTCGGTCCCTCTGCTTATTCTATGGTTCTGTCATGGTTCTGTGTTCTGCTCACCTTCACTGTGTTGTTATTGATTTAATTTGATCTATTCTTGTTGTCTTTTGGAAAGATGAGCTATTAATCTACATTTTCCTCAGTTTCAAAAGCTTTTTTGAAGCTCTTTAATAATAATAATAATAATAATAATAATAATAATATTAATAATAATAATAATAATAATAATAATAATAATAATAATAATAATAATAATAATAATAATAATAATAATAATAATAATAATAAATATGAAGGTGATGTAGGGATGTTAGTCTCCGCCCACCTCGGAGCCTTTTCAGCCTCTGCTCCCTCCTCCTCCTCTTCAGCACCATCAGCATGATGAAGACCAGGATGGCGACCACGAGGATGGAGGTGATGGTCACCACCATCTTCAGCCCGCCGCTGGCCGACATGTTGTCTGAGATGGGGTCTCCTGTCTTCAGGAGCGGAGGGATGGTGCCTGGACACAGGGGTGAGGAAGACTGTGGCCAAGCTGCTGGTGTTGATGGCTAACAGACGCCTCCAGGGCGGGGCCAGAGCTACTTTACCCTCCGTCTAACGAGCAGATGCCCCCCTCCGCCCCACTCACTTCCGTCTGGGTTGAGAGTGGCAAACATGGCCTTCTTCTCCGCCGAGCCGGCGCTGTTGGTGACCTTCATCTGCAGCTCGTACCAGGTGGCCTCCTGCAGGTCGTACAGGACGTAGCTCTTGGTGAGCGAGGTGCGCTGGGCGCTGGTCCACGTGCTGGAGTCCACCGCCCGGTACTCCAGGACGAAGGAGGTGATGGGACAGCCGCCGTTGTTCCAGCCGGCCAGGTTGAGCCGGGCTCGGGTGGAGTTGATGCTGGTGAAGAGCTCGTGCTCTTTGGCGAACTGCGGCTCTGAGGGAGACAGACGGGAGACTAGCCACGCCCCCTCCGGTGCTTCCTGGTCGCCACGGAGACGCGGCAGTCCTTACCTTTCCCATGGGTCTTTGCTTCGATGATCTCACTGATGCGCCCGGGCCCCACCACGTTCTGGGCCGTCAGCGTGAACTTGTACCAGGTTCCACACTTGAGGTTCTCCAGACGGTAGGACCGCTCGCTGGGGCTGATGGGAAAACTGCCCCACTGCTCGCTGTTGTCCTCAGAGTACTGCAGGATGTAACCTGGGGGAGGAGAAGAAGCACCAGAGAGAGAGAGAGAGAGAGAGAGAGAGAGAGAGAGAGAGAGAGAGAGAGAGATGGCCGATGCGGTGAGCGGGGAAATAAAGCGAGCGTCATTGGAGGAGCATCACGGAGCCTCCACAGTGGGCGCAGCGCTACAGAGGAGCGGCGTGACTGGGAGGCGGAGCCCTGATAAGTCACCACCCATCCTCTGCTGGTGACTACACCTCCTCCAGGATGGAGCACTCTAATCCTGCCCTTAAACAGCCCTAATCTTGGCTGCCCCGTTTTAATCTGCTGCGTGTGAGGAGGTCAGAGGAGCAGGTAACGAGAACCAGGTGACCTGAGGTGACCGTGGTTCCGCCCGCCCAGCCGCTGAGGGGATCCACCCTGCACGTGCACACCATAATGCACGTACTTTGAAACATATTTGTGTGCGTGCCCGTCACATGAAGCGGGCGTAAGACTGCCCGGTGCGGTGTGGCTGTGTGTCCTCCACCACTGACCTCGGATGGAGCTCCCTCCGTTGTCTCCAGGTATCCATGACAACGTGATTGATGTGGTAGTGGTCTTGGTCACGGTGAGGCGCGGCTGGTCAGGGGGGACTGAGGGCAGCAGAAAGGTTAGTACGCGCTTTCGTTAGCCAGCCTGTGGAGGAGGCCACCACGGCGCTGACCTTGGACCTGCAGGTTGAGCGTGATCTCGTCTGACCCCCAGTTGTTGCTGGCCACACAGCTGTAGTTCCCAGAATCCTCTGCTTTCACCGTGCGGATGATGAAGCTGCCGTTCTGGTGGATGGTGCGCCGACCATCCACCAGAACGTTGGCCGGAGCTCCGTTAGCGCTGGAAGGAAGCAGGTGGCCAGTGGGTAACGGGAGGTTAGCAGCGACCAGGTTAGCCGCGCAGCCTCGCTGGCGGCGATGGCGCGATGCCGTGCACGTGACTTACCTCCCTTTGATCCACTTGACGGTGGGCGGAAGGTCTCCCACAGCCTTGCATGGTAAAACGATGTCCTTCATCCAGGGAGTGGTCACCGTTCCGTTGAAGGTCAGAATCCTGGCGGGAGCTAACAACGACGCAAACGAGCGCTGCGTTGGTACAAACGGGCGAAGCAGGCTGCTGGAGTCAGAGCTCAGCCGTACCTTTGGCCAGAGGCTCCACCGTGATCTTCTCGCTGTTGTTTCCATGACCGGCGGCCGTCACAGCCACCACCCAGATGGTGTACTGCCTGTTGCGGGTCAGGTTGGGGATCCTGTAGAAGTATTTGTCCGGAGAGGCTTCAAACTCACTCATCACCTGCAGAGGGAGAGAGACGGCTGTCACTGCAGGTGCACCAGCTCCACCTCCTGCTGCACCTGTGCCCTGCGGGCGGCCAGAAGCTTGAGGTTTTTAAATAATACTTAATACCATGGGATGGAGGTCGGAGCAGAAGATGATGTATTTGCGGATGATGCCGTTGAGTTTGAGCGGAGGCAGCCAGGAGACAAACACTGCGAAGCTGCTGGAGGCTGCGGCCTTCACCCCCGCTGGAGGACCAGGAACTGCAGAGGAAGAGGAGCGCGGGCCTCAGTAAGGACCCTGGCAGAGAGCGCCCCACACGGACGGCTTCAGCTCCCTCCAGCACAGCTCTGCATTCCTACCGTCCTCTTTGGTGCGGACGTAGATCTGCTCGCTGCGCACGCCGTCTCCAGCGCTGGTGAAGGCCAGCACCTGGATGCTGTAGTTGGTGTACTTCTCCAGGCCGTCCAGCTCCAGCGAGGGCTGAATGGTGGTCACATTCCTGATTTCCCCCAGTTCTGCACAGACGACAGCAAACCCCGTTGATGCTGCCAACCCACCTGCTCACTACAATTGAGTCCTGACGGATGTGATGGAAGGCAGCAGATTCAGCTCGGAGAGCGTCGCAAAGACAAAACTCTGTGGGAGAGAGGCGCTCCTCGGGTCCCAGAGCAGAGACAGTGGCCCCCAAAGAGTTATGACACAGTGAATTATTGGGGGGGGGGGGGGGGG
>BJFM01005886.1:0-32903 GCA_016586285.1 Arothron firmamentum
GAAGGGGGGGGGTGTCCCCCCCCCCCCCCCCTCCCCTAGGGTCATAAATTTAGTTTTGACAGAACATATCCCCTATCATCTCTTTCAATTTCCATACATGAACAGAACTTTAAATTCTTCCAGAGAACCTATTACACTCCCGTTCGCCTCCACAGGATGTTCCCCTGAAGGGTGTTCATTCTGTAATTCAGGAAATTATTGGTAAAAAGTTTTCACTAACTCCTTCGTTTTATCTACTTAACCATGCTCCAGATAATTTTTTGGACACTGAAACTAAATCTCTGTTGATAATTCTTTTGTTTCTGGCCAAGAAATATATTTTACTGTGGTGGTCAACTCCCCAGGTCCCTACTGTTGACATGTGGCTATCCCAAATTTCTGCTCTTATTCCCCTTGAGAAACTCACTTATGACCTTAACCACAGTTCAGACAGGTTCAGAGGGATCTGGGAACCTCTACTTTCTTTTTTGCGGAAGCTCTGACACACCTTCCATTCCTGATGGATTGGAGGTGTTTGCCTTTGTATTTATTTTATTTCTTGTAGGTGTTTTTTTTTTTTGTTTTTTTTTTAAATACCTGTCTCTTGTCGTCTTCTTATTCTCCATTTACTAACTTAATTTATGTATACTTATCGTGCAGCGCTTACTGTTGTTCTGGGGTGGGGTTTTCTGTTTTGTTTAGTTTTCTTGTTTTATCGTGTGTATGTGTATCTATAAAACTGCAAAAACCAATAGAGTATTAAAAAAAAGAAAATTGCATCTGGATTTTAGCATCACTCACATAAAATGCAAGGATAAAGACAAAATTAACCTGGTTACCGCTTTAGTTTGAACAAAATGTTCACAAACTATACATGGACCACTTATCCAGTCATTGTCTGCTTCTTCCTTCTTCTCCTCCAATAAATGCTCACCCTTTAAAGCAGTAGGACGAGCATCCACAGCAGCACGAGCCAAGAGTGCTGCCCTTTCAGCCTCGGCTCTGCGTCGCTCAGAAGAAGTAGAGCTTCCTGAAGATCCTCTGCTGGCTGTTGAGCCATGGTGTTTTCATTCCAAATTTGAAGAGCTATCCTCAGATAAAGTAACATCCTCATCTTCCTCATGCTTCCATGAACCTGTTGGTGGAGACACCAGCAGGTTCATGGAGATCAGCCATATGAGTCTCAGTTTGGTCCATTTGAGCTCAAGTTTGAACAGTGTGAGTTTGGTTTTGAACCATTTTACTTGGACCATAATCATTATTAGTACCATGATTAACAGACAACCATTGATTTGTAACTGCAATGAAATGATTGACCTTCAACAGTTTGGCTTTTTACCATCTTTCATGTTCCTCTGCTTTGTCAGCAGGTAACAAAGACAAACAAAGCAGAATGCACCTGTTGTGCTTGGTCACACCTGTGTTGATACACCTTAAATGCACTTTCAACCTCTTTCACAGGCCTTCTATCACTCATCAGTTTTACCATAGATTCTTTCATTTTAGACAGTGCAGCAAGTTTAGACTCTCTTTCCTTTTCTAAGTTGGTTATTTTCTCCAACAAAGCTTTGGGTGTTAATTTAATCACACATTTTCCAGAACTTTTCTCAGCTGCAGCAGTTACAGATTTTACCTCTGCACCCACATTCAGATCAGTCTCAGAGTCGAGATCACCGAGTGCTTCTTCTGTTCAGTCATTTCGATGCGCGTCAACAAACCTCTTAGTTTGTAGTCCAGAATCTGTGCAACGACTCGTCTGGACGCATAACAGGCATTTCAGACAGTTGGAAGTTTACCACCGATGCATTGGATTTATGTGAACACAAATTCCCATGGCCATGAGAGAATATCAGCGCTGAATCACCTACCCTAATCAAGCGTTGGGCGGCTTTGATGGATTCATGTCCCGCTGTGGCGATGCTGGTGTCCCGGTGCCTCCTGCAGCTTTCCAGTGCAGCTCTCCCATCAGCAAACGGTCATTCCAATCAAAGCAATTTTCCAGTAGCTCGCCTTGAATAATTCCAGTATGGATCCCAAACGGTACATGAATGAAGCTGTTTTTGACCTAAAATGTTTTGGCAAAGCCCCTTTTTTCACCATTACGGTAGGTTGCCAACAGGATTGTTTGAACGTGCGCCCAGTGCGTTCGTGATGTATCAGCAGTCGGAGTTAATGATCACAATATCATGCATTTATTGTCCATATTCCACATCTTGTATAACTCAAATAGGGTTTAAAATAAAGAAATCCCGACAATTATTCACAACACCGTAACAAAATAACCAACCGGATGTTTAAAACAGTCTCACAGAACAGTCAGAAACCGTCTGCTTCACAAAATTGGCAACACCTGTTGCTGGCGCCACCGGGATTAAAAACCCAATTCTGCCCCCAGTGGCCAGGAGCCAGAAACAACAAAACAAAACGCAGAAAAACAAACATGGCCCATACACATATTAATCCAATAAGCACCATATGCGCCCCAGTGGCTTTATTTTGGGGAGAAGTAGGCAGAAGTAGCATTCTTTAATCACATTAGCATTTCAGATTCACACCGAGACGCGACCCAAAATGATGCTACGAGCTGGTTGAATTATTTGCACGACTTAAAAGTTTGTATGGTTCATGAAGATCAATGCATGAGGATTGCTGCGCAAAGAAAACTGTCCTTTATTGTGTTGAAGCAGGCCAAAGTGTTCTCCGGTGTTGCTGGACGGTCCAAGCAGACTAAACAAAGAACTGGAGAAGCGAACAATTAATGGGGGGCACAGGGAGAATAATGACTGTGACATTAAAGTGAAGGGCTGTGTTTTTATCGGCAGTCTGAAACTATGTCACATTTCTTTTTGTCTTCTGAAATTAAACACAAAGTCTGGACAAAGACATCAGCTCATTTGTTATCAGCACTACTTTTTCCAACTTTTTCCAACATGTCATCCTTTCATGATTAAAATAGGATTGCCCATGGATGTTTTCTTGCAATTTTATAAGTAGATATTTAGATAATTTCTTTCTACTTGAAGCCAAACCTCACACACACACACACAAATATGAACTTTTAATAAAAACAAGAATTAGTTGGTGTTTAAATGAGATACCAAATGTCCTGCACACAAAACAGGAATGCTGTTAAACTGTGTCTGTGTTGACACGTTCACGTAGACTCGCACACACACACACACACACACACACACAAGTGGAAGTCGGTGAGAGCGGCTTTTATTGCCCGTTAGCGTTTGTCAAAGAAAGACTTTTTTTTTTACCATGTTGTAGAGTTGAAGTGAACAATAATGTCTGTTGAGTGTTTGATCCTTTGGTCCTGCACAGGATCACCTTTTCCAACAAGTTACAGGCAGATTGTAGATTTCCTGGCGCAGGTGCTCCACGATGGCTTACTGAGCCAAGCGAACCTCCACACCTGGAGAAGGACTAAGATACCCTCCAAAAGCATGACCTATGACCCCAGGTCACAACGTTGACGATGTATCCTTGGAGATGTTGCCTGAATACTGATAGCTGACATTTATGAATCAGTTGATTTTACAAAAGGAAAACTTTATTTGCTGATTTACTGATGATGGGGCGCGATGGATGTGGGGCAGGAATTTACCATATGTGGTTCACAGTCTACAGAGGGGCAATTATGGTAATCAATTTGGGTGATTCAGGTTTTCAGTTGTGTAGACAAAAGTAAAATTTTTTACTGCAAAGAAAGTAGCAGGAAATTCAAGTTGAATCTATCAGAGAAGAATTTAGAAAGTGAGCAAGTTGTAACATTTCTAGAGATCTGGTTTGACAAGACACACATCAGAAAAAAGCTTGAGAAATTTTGGGGAATTTGAATCCTTGGTTTGAGAAACATTTTGATAAAACAGACAGAATGTTTCAGTCTTCAAGCCTCTTTGATTTTGGCATCTTTAGAGATTTACTCCTACAGGCTCTCACAGGTGTAGAATTAGTTTGAGGACAAATGGACACACACACACACACACACACACACACACACACACGCACACACACACACATCTTCATTTACATCTGTCAGTGTACTTCAATTTTATTTATTTAAAGTGCCAACTCATAATGTCATCTCAAGACACTTCACACATTCAAAAAGAGAAACAGCCCCCAGGGCAGAGCTCCACACTGGGCAAGCCATTGGTATTGGCCACAGTAACGAGGAAAAACTTCCCTTTAACAGGCAGAAACCTCGAGCAGAACCAGACTCAATGTAGACGGTCATCTGCTGCGACTGCCTGGGAGGGAGAGGAAGAGAGATGGAGAGATGGTGTAACAGAGGAGCAGTGGAGATAGAGAGAAAAAGAAGAGGGGGAGCGGAGAGACAGGGAAGATGGAGAGAATGTTGTTCTTGTTTTGCATTTCTTGACACATCCAAGGTTAGATTTTGTAGGCAACTGGACTTAGAAAGGTTGATCTTGAAGACGTTTCACCTTTTCTCCAGAAGGCTTCTTCAGTTCATTTCTTGACACAGTTTTACCAAATAAGGCATCAGTAAGTTTAGTGCTAAAATCCGAAAAGCCATGTAGAAACCTTCGTATGTGACACTGTGTTTTATGAGGAATATAATGAAGGACAGAAGTGACAGGACATGGTGGTTTCATGTTTATACATGCCACTAAGTTGTACCTTTGAACAACTGAACAGTTCTTTGTCTTCAGAAGGTGGAGGAAGATCCCAGACATCAGGTTTATCTCCCCTCTCGTGGCCACATGTTGACCCCCACGTCTACCTGTGCATGTCAGTGTGGGCTGTGTCTGGACTTCACTCTCAAAGTTTCACCCTCTTCTACTGAGAAAAAGCCACAAGTGATTGAATTAAATGATCACATGATATCGATATGCTCACAGGATCAGATTATATATTTGCTTCTGTGAATAATATGATTAAACTGTATAGTTGAGGGAATATACTACAAAATGCCATAGAATAAAATATATCTTGAAATGTGTTAGAATCAGATTGGAGAAAAAAACATTCTATCATTCATCTTTTTTGTCAGTCAGCAATATCTACAGGACAAAGGATCAAAGCTCTCAAACACACTGGTGCACATATGGTGCTTATTGGATCAATAATGGATTACGGATGTATAGCACACACATCACCAGCACGAACACACTATGTTTGTTTAGATACCAACTCATGTACAAAGTACTGACCAAAATGAACTGAAGAAACAATGGCAAACCCATAGAATCATGGAAATAAATATATAAAGAAATAAATAATAAAACAAGATGGAAGACAGAGAATTCTCAGCATGATGAGAACGGAACACTCTGGATTTAATCACACTTCATCTATTATGGGTTAACATCCAGCTGGGAAATCTGATAGATGCAGAGAAGGAGAAACTACAGAACATGTGAGCATGAAATGAGGGATAAAAAGTAAAGAAGGAAACTGTAAAAGAAAATAGGAAAGAATAAAGTCAAAGTCGAAGTCAACTTTATTGTCAGATATGCTGTTCATACACGACATACAGCATAAATTAAATTATTAAAGTTGGGTTTTAATGCAAAAATGAAGAGCACATCTGGGGATCAGATCACCAGATATATTTTGAACTTTGTAAGGGCAACGAGAATACGTATAATTTAAATTGTATTTTTTAAAATATACATTAGAATGTAAATCATTGCAATTACCAATAAAGACCACATGGCAGCAGTAACGCATTGTCGTAGAGTGAAAAGAAGAAGAAAAGAGCATCCGGCGGAAGTCAGTGAGAGGGGATTTTGTTGTTGTCTCTTTTCGTCTGTCGAAGAAGGACTTTTTGTGCTGTGTTGTGGAGTTGAAGTCAACAATAATGTCTCTTTCTGTTGAGTGTTTGAGAGCGTTTGTCATCGAGCGACTGACTGTTGCTGCTGAAGAAATATTCCGAGTGTTTCAACAGAAGATCGACGGATATGAGGAAGAGTTGAATTATCAGCGCAGACTGGTGGAAAGTGTTTGGAGACCCGAAATAAAGCTACACCGGATAGGTATGTACTACTTTAGGATTTTAACCAGACTACAGATCTAACCATATTCAGACTGAATGAACATAGATAGGCGTTGTAACAATGATGGAATTCTACATTATTTTACATGTTCTGCATTTGGATAGAAAAAAAAGGATCAAATTTGGGATTTTTCAGTTGTGTCTGTTCCTGCGTCCACACTGAAACGAGTTTGTGGATGTGGGATTTTCTAACGCGGGTCCACTCGCCTTTGTTCGCCATTTGGCCAGTTTCACATTCGCCATCACGGCGGTGCGGCGCGAGGCTGGGTTTTTTTTTTTTTCCCCGCCCTCTCATCATGACGTCATCATTACGCGCAAAAGTGCCTTGGAAGTTTTTTGTTATTTTTTTTTTAAAGAAACGAAAACTTAACAGTATATAATTAAAAACAACTTTGCATACATAACAAATGAAAGGGCGCACGGAAGCGGTGAACAGACTGAAAAATAACATATCTTTCAAATGAATGAGGGCTTTGAAACGAGGTCATAATTTTCAAGTGCACCTTGGCTTTCATTCTATGAAGATATGAAATTTTGCAAGGATTATTATATTCAGCGCTGCAGCAATCAATTATTTTAGTAATCAAGTGTCTATCGATTATTCTGGCGATTAATTGAATGGACGTACAAGAAATATACTGCGCACACTGCAACTGGTTTTTTACATCACCCTAACTTTATTGGTAGCATCCATAACGTTTTTTTTCCGTTGAACATGCTCAAAATAATATCAAACAATATAGTCCTTGGGGCTATTAGCCTGCTAATGAACTGGGTGGTCACCTGAGAGTCCTCTGACCTGGACAATTGAGAACCTACACAGACGTTATTACAATATGATTATCTTAAGCAAAAATTTAGCTGAGCTGGGGAAACATGAGCTAGCAGAGTAGCCGCCACATTGATTTAAGTTCTGAATCAGCCTTAACACAGAGCGCTAAACTAAGTGCGCTAGTTACCAGACTTCTCTCATGAATGGATTACACTGATTTCTGTTAACTTCTACTGCTAATGTATTGTTAGTTTTTGCTTGCTGTGTCCGGTCAGCTTTGCAGAGGTTTAGCATTGACTGGATATTTCCTTTGGAGGTGTGCAGCGTTTTGCTATCACGCCATGCTTAGTGCATCCTACAGTAGACGCATTGCACGGTTTTCTTTCATTTTTAATGTTAAATTCTTTGCAATCTGCATCTCACATCGATCTTCAGTAGTGATTACATTTAATTTATCTTCTTCTTAACTAATCTTAATTTTTTTTATTGAGAGGTTTCTTTACCTGACATGTTTCGGCATCCAAAACTGCCGCCTTCTTCAGAGCGTGTTGTCGCACCATTGTGACGTGTCTTTAACAGCAGCACTGAGTTTCTCTCTGCTCTTACTCTCCTCCCACTGATACTATTGATTCTTTATGCCTTTTCTTATGTTTCTAGAGTTTTCCCAGCCACCTTTGTGTCAGGAGGAAGGGGTTCCCACTCACCAGCATCAGGACGGGAGCTGCAGTCTGGACCAGGAGGACTCGAAGCCTCCACCAATCAAAGAAGAACAGGAGGAACCCTGCTGTCATCAGGATGGAGAGCAGCTGACTGTGAAGCAGGAGGGCGACACCTCACTGGTGACTCCCATCCATGAGGAAGACGACCAGAGTGAAGATCCAGTTGAAACCTCTGTGTCAGCAGAGCCAGACTGTGACCTGCAGCTGCCCACCAACAGTCCTCCTGTAGCTGAGAGCAAAGATCAGGAAAACTACAACAGTGAAGATTCGGAGTCGACTCCAGATGAAGAGCCAAAACCAACCATGAAGCAGAACAAAAGTAAACGTCATCCTGGACATGCAACTAACCCAGCAGACTTAACAGTGGACCGGAATCCAGACACAGGTACAACATCTGCCACCAGGCACACAGGTGAAAAACAGGTGAAGGCCACCACAGCCTTGACAGCAGCAGTCCATGCTAATGACAGCCCAGACACTCAATCAGCATGTGGGAAAGGGTCCAAAAGAAGTAGGTCATCAGCCCACACAAAAAATCACACAGGAACTGGACCATTTAACTGTGAAACATGTGGGAAAGAGTTTAAACTGTGTGCGCTGCTGAAGCAACATGTAAGAGTTCACACTGGTGAGAGACCATATTCATGTAAAACATGTGGGAAAACCTTCACAAGTATAAGTGACTTAAAAGTCCACACGAGAGTCCATACAGGGGAGAGACCATATGTATGTAAAGTATGTGGGAAAAATTTCTCTTGTGTAGGTGGCTTAAAAGTCCACACCCGAGTTCACACAGGGGAGAGACCATATGTATGTAAAACATGTGGGAAAACTTTTATCCAAAGCTCTGCATTAAACATCCATGTGAGAACGCACACAGGTGAGAGACCATATTCATGTAAAACATGTGGGAAAACCTTCACAAGTATAAGTGACTTAAAAGTCCACATGAGAGTCCACACAGGCGAGAGACCATATGTTTGTACGGTATGTGGGAAAACTTTTAATCAAAGTTCTGCCTTAAATATTCACATGAGAACACACACAGGAGAGAGACCATATTCATGTAAAACATGTGGGAAAACCTTCACAAGTATGAGTCACTTAAAAGTCCACATGAGAGTTCACACAGGTGAGAGGCCATTTTCATGTAAAACATGTGGGAAAAGTTTTAATAATCACTCTGCAATAAATATCCATATGAGAATTCACACAGGTGAGAGACCACATTTGTGTAAAACATGTGGGAAAGATTTTCAACAGTCTTCCCACCTGAAAGTTCACATGAGACTTCACACAGGTGAGAGACCATTTTCATGTAAAACATGTGGGAAAGATTTTCAACACTCTTCCAGCCTGAAAGTACACATGAGACTTCACACAGGTGAGAGACCATTTTCATGTGAAACATGTGGGAAAGATTTTCAACAGTCTTCCCATCTGACACGACACATGACTGTTCACACAGCCGAGAGACCATAAGTCTGTGAAACGTGGGGAAAACCTTCAGGCAACCTTGTGATTTAAACAAGCACACCACTAACCACAGTGGTAAAAACATCCAGATTTGCCAACAAGTGAGCTCATGTTGCTGCAGCTTCATCTCATTGAGAAGAATCCACATTTCTACTCTCATTTTGTGTTGTGTTTACCTGTTGACCTTTTTGTCAGATCACAATGATAATAAAGCTGATTACTGTGGAATAAACATTCAGCAGGAGTCATGTGATCTCTGGCTAATTATTGACAGACCTCTAGCTGCAGTGTTTTGGATTAGCTGGAGGTTCTGTCAGAATTCTTCAGATCTCCTGAGAACGTCTAAAATACACAGGGATTAAAATCAGCCCAGAGAATTTAGAGAGAAGTCAGATGAAGACCCCAGACAGCTGGAATGAGAGTCGATTTACAAGAGCCTGTGTGATCTGCATGTGCGCTACATTTCATTTATATTCAACATCTCAAACAGATGTTCTGTAACAGCGGGAAAAACAATTTAACAATTTCTCGCTTTTAATGTCATTTTTTCAGTCCTTGCCAGAGCGTGCTGGTACAAAATGTTGCGAACGTCACAAATATTAATAACGTACAGGTGGGAGTGGCAAGGACAAGCATGGAGTGGCCGTGTTTGTAAAAGACTCCACTCTATCTTGAACCAGTGTCGTAGTTTAGCCAACTTCAGAGACGTATGGATTATCCCCATACGACATCAAGAATTAAATGACCAGGGGCCCGTTTCAGAAAGCGGGATTTCAAAACTCGGAGTCCGAAGGATCCTGGAACCGACGTGCTGACGTGTTCAGGTGAGCGTACTTCGTCATTTCTGGTTTTGTCATGCTAAGCACTGTATTGTTATGCTGTTTTATTTTAGATTCTTGTTAAAACTCTTTCGTTCTTGTTCATATTAGAGCCTATCTACATGTTAAAAAAAAAAACAACTTAAAACTCACATTACTCTTGAACACATGCCCATTTTATCGCTTTCGTCTTAAGCCGATAGCTTCATAAGTTGTAGTTAGCCAAGGTTAGATTTCGTAGTTCTAAACTGAAGAAGCCTTCTGGAGAGACATCTTCAAGATCAACCTTTCTAAGTCCAGTTGCCTACAAAATCTAACCTTGGATAACTATGACCTGGATCAATGAGAACCTTCACAGACAAGTTGTAGTTAGCTATTGGTTTTCCTTCCTCCTCTCCCCCTGCTGCTCTGACCTGCTCGGTGTGCCAAATGTTTAGTTATTCTTCCACCTCATTCAGTGATAATGGTATCTGTAGAAACTGTAGTTTGTTGGTTAGGCTGGAGGCGAAGCTTAACGATTTAGAATGCTGGCTACGCACCATTGAAACCAAGCCGCAAGCTGCAGTTAGCCAGGCCCCACTAGCCAACGCAGAACCTCATGGCTTAGCCTTTAGCTTTCCTCCAGTAACTCCCGAGCGGCTGGGAAACCAGGGTCGGTGGGTGACTGTTCGTAGAAGGCCTAGCTCCAGACCAAAGCCCACCGAGGGCCACCAACCACTTAACGTTTCTGATCGATATTCCCCACTCGGAGACACACCCGCCGAGGAAACAGCTCTGATCATTGAAGACTGTATCTTGCCAAACGTTAAGCTAGCAAAACTAACAATTTGGCCAATTTTATCAGCATCCCAACACCCTGACAGTTCGGAGCCGAAACCAGGGGGTTGAGCTGCAGTGCTACACACTCCTCTGCGCCTCTCTTAGAGCAGCCACCTGCCCAAAACTCCATAGAGACCATGTCTGTTCCTAGTTTATTTAGACTTAAAACTAATGTTCGCAGTAGAGGAGCTGCTCACGATTATCTTATTGAAATTATCCCCTCTGCTTTTCTTGTACCAGATAGGAGAATTGCTGTTGAATATCCAGTCCCTGTACTTATTAGTGAGCTAATATCAGATAAAAATATTGATTTGTTCTGTCTAACCGAAACCTGGTTGTCTGAAGATGATTACGTCTCTCTGAATGAGGCTACTCCACCTAGCCATATTAACTCTAATGCCCCTCGTTGCTCTGGTCAAGGAGGTGGGGTTGCAGCAATCATTGATTCTTATTTATCCATCTTTACCAAACCAAACACAGTTTATAACTCATTTGAAAGTCTTGTTCTTACCCTGTCTCATCCCACCTGGTTGACTGGTCAGCCAGTCTTATTTGCTGTATTGTGTCGTACTCCAGGCCCATACTCCAAATTCCTATCTGAATTTCTGGAGTTCTCAAGTCTGGTCCTTAAAACAGACAAAGTTATAATTGTTGGTGACTTTAACATCCAAGTAGATGTGGCTAATGATAGCTTGGCTACTGCATTCAATTCCATATTTGAAACTATCAATGTGTGCATGAACCCACTCACCACTTCAACCACACCCTAGACCTTGTGTTAGCATATGGGGTTGAAATTGAACACTTAACAGTCCTCAAAATTCAGTTTTGTCTGACCATCATTTAATAACTTTCGATTTTATTTTAGCTAATTGTACAAAACCAAACAGAAGTACTCTCACTAGATGTCTGTCCGATAGTGCTATATCCAAATTTAAGCCAGCAGTTCCTCCGACTCTTCGGAGGAAATTTGTACTAAGAGTAGTACAATGATGTCGGGATGGTCCAGCAGAGCCGTCCTGCTCTCCGGGTCCCTGCGCATTCGTTGATCGGTCAGGACAGATAACTCAGAGGCGAGATAAGTTGTAATGCAGCAACACTGTAATTTATTCAAAGTTTTGGAGTCTTTTACAGCACGCAGCTAAATCAGTCAGCTCGGCTTCCCAAAAAGACCAGAGATGTATGTGGCACGCCTATCTTTATACTACACATGTTCTCATCTTCAACCTCGTGATGGGAGGGGGCGAACTTGAGTTGGATGCCTTGTCTTCCTCCCCACCTGCTAATTCAGCAATACATTCTCGTTGCAACAAGGAACAGACATTACATATTTTTAGGTTCTTCCGGCCCTATCCGAGTCGTGTCCTCGTCTGGCCCTGGTCATGACCCGAAGTCAGACTCTTGCTCCATCGGAGGCTTCTGGATGTCTTGACCCAGACTCGACCTCGAACATGTTGTCTGCACCAAGTTGTCACGTACACACGGTCTCCATGTAGGTTTGCTGACGCTAGCACATATTCAGTGAGTTTCGGCCTGGTGCTGTTCTCAGAAAGAGCACATTCTCTGCAGCATAGATATCATACATCGTAAGTATTTTAACATCTGTGGCTCTGTTCTTTGGCCTGCCTCGTGACAGCTACATGTGTAAAACATATTCATAAAACATATTCAGAAATGTGATACAGTATTGATTAGCACACGTCATCATGTTATGTATATATTTCTTATGTGAAGATCAATTCCACAATACCCAGGCTCAGTGTGCAACGGGACTCAATAATTTTTATCAATAATTTTTGCCCTTGATAATTTTATAAATAGCATTGTAGGCTCATTGCACAGCATGCTTAAACAAATTGCACCTCTTTCTGCAAAAATTATAACTAGAAGAAGCTCTGCTCCATGGTACAGTCAAGAAACACGCGAGCTAAAGCAAAGATCACAACACATAGAGAAGAAATGGCATTCAACAAAAAAGTTTGATTCTATCAGGCGTGGCAAGATAGTCTAAAAACATACAGCCAAAACTAGTTATGACTCATCACTCATTGAAGAAAATAAGAACAACCCCAGGTTTTTATTCAGCACTGTAGCCAGGCTGACCCAGAGTCATAACTCGATCGAGCAATCCATTCTTTCTCATCTAAGTAGCAGTGATTTCAGGAACTTCTTTAATGAAAAGATTAGAGATAACATCCAAGACCTCCTAGCATCACCTACCGCAAAGCTGTCCGTCAACACAGCTGCATTGGCGATAACCACTAAGCCAGATACATATCTGGACTCATTTCTCTCTCAACAGTTGGATTCTATCATCTCCTCCTCTCAATCTACAAGTTGTCTCTTACACGCTATTCCTACTAGATTACTTAAGGAAGTGTTCCCTTTACTTGGCACCTCCTTACTAGACATTATTCATTTGTCCCTGACATCAGGCTATGTCCCACAGACTTTTAAAGTTTGCTATAATCAAACTCCTGCTGAAAAAGCACACTCTGGATCCAGGGCTTTGAGCAAACTACAGGCCTATATCCAACCTGGTCTTCATTTAAAAAATCTTGGAGAATGTTGTCGCCAGCCAGCTGTGCAATTATCTCCATAAAAACAGTCTATTTGAAGTCTTTCAGTCAGGTTTCAGGGAACATCACAGCACAGAGACTGCACTGGTAAAAGTCACTAATGACCTGTTAACAGCCTCTGATCAGGGCTGTGTTTCAGTACTTGTCCTTCTGGATCTCAGCGCTCCTTTTGATACTGTTGACCACCAGATTCTTTTACATAGATTAGAAAATCAAGTTGGTATAAATGGAACTGCTTTAAGCTGGTTTAAGTCTTATCTGTCAGACAGACATCACTTTGTACATGTAAATAACATCTCCTCCATGCTCACTAAGGTTAGCTATGGTGTTCCACAAGGCTCTGTCCTTGGCCCAATCCTATTCACAATTTATATGCTCCCACTAGGCGATTTTCACAAACAATTTTCACTGTTATGCTGACGACACCCAATTATACTTATCAATGAAGCCAGATGAAAGCAATCAGCTAGCACAACTGCAATCCTATGTTGCAGATATTAAGTCCTGGATGACCCACAACTGTCTTCTATTAAACTCAGACATAACTGAAGTTCTATTAGTCGGTCCAAAACATCTTAGGCAATCTTTAGCTAATGATATAGACTTTCATAACGGAATGGCTGCTGCCTCTAGCGCTACTGTAAAGAACTTGGGTGTTAGCTTCGATCAGGACCTTTCTTTTAACACACACATAAAACACATCTGGAGGACCGCCTACTTCCACCTTCGTAAGATTGCAAAAACCAGGCCTGTCCTTTCCTTAGATGCTGCTGAGAAGCTCATCCATGCCTTCATTACCTCCAGGCTGGATTACTGGATTACTCTCTTTTATCAGGATACTTAAAAAGTCCCTCAGAACTCTGCAGCTCGTGTTCTGACCTAAACTAAGAGGCGTGACCACATTTCACCTGTGTTGGTCTCCCTACATTGGCTTCCAGTAAAATCTAGTAGTAGAATTTAAGATCCTCCTCCTGACCTTCAAAGCTGTGCATGGTCTGGCACCGTCATATATTGCTGATCTAATTAAACCATATCAGCCCTCTAGGACTTTACGTTCCTTAGATTCAGGTTTACTGGTAATACCACGAGTCTCCAAATGTACATATGGAGCCAGGGCCTTCAGCTATCAAGCTCCTCTGCTGTGGAACCACTTAGCAGCATCAGTCCGGGCAGCAGACACCCTCTCTATGCTTAAGAGTAGACTTAAAACCCTGCTTTTGTCCAAAGCCTATAGCTAGGACTGCTCTGGCTTTCAGAGTGGGGGGAGGGGGCTCACTCATCATGCCCGGTTCAGCACTAACCCACCCTCTCCCTCAGAACTCTTGCACTCCATCTTTTTACAGCACTTCTGGAGCATGTCACTAGATCTCCTACCTCCTCCCTCCTGAGGCCTGGTACTGCTGCTGGATCCAGAACTGTCTCCATGGCCCTGCCTCGATCCTGCTGCTACTGCTCAATGTTCTATCCTTCCCGTCTTTCCTCTCCACCTCTCCTCTGTTTCTCTCACCATCTCGCCTCTCCCCCCTCCTTTTTCTCTCTGTCTCCACCTCTCCTCTGTATCACCATCTCTCTTTCCCTCCTCTCCCTCCCAGGCGATTGCAGCAGATGGCTGTCAACACTGACCCCCCGTTTCCGCTGGATGTGTGGCGTCTCCGTCCATCCATCCTGATTAGATTCCATTCAAGTCAATGCATCTGTTTCCACTGGCTGCGGCTCCGGCTGCGGCTGGACGGAGGGCTCCAATCGCCCTCCACAAAAATACGCATCACTTCTATTTTGTACGGACAAACGGAGCACGCCACAACAATCTAGCACAAGACATCATGTGCGGCACAGGAAGTCGGGTGCGAAGAAAAAATAAAACATCTGGGAAATTGTCAAAATAAAAGTTCCCGTATTTAGAGCAGTCGGTTTCAACTGTGCCAAAGGGGCCCGCCCCCATGACATTAACAGGTCAGAGGTCCTCAGGGAGTCGTGTTAACATAGACTCATCATAGAAGTGCAAAACCACAGCATTATATATGATTTTTTACATCCTTTTTATAAGGATAATGTTAAAAAAGACATGGCGAAATGTCGCCCCTGGCGACATGGAAAGAAATATCTGAAACAATTGGAGTGGATGGTAAGGAAGTGAAATCTTATATCATGCTGTTGAAAAAGATCGCTCTAAATATGAGACCTTTTATTTTATTTTAATTTCCCGGATGTTTTATTTTCTCTTCGCACCTGACTTCCTGTCTCTCATGTGGTGGATTGTGCGAGATTGTGCTCCGTCTGTCCAGACGTATCCAGTGGGAACGGCCGGACGGCAGAAATCAGGATGGACCGACGGACGGAGATGCACCGCATCTGGTGGAAACCCGGGGAGAGTCTGGTTCTGCTCGAGGTTTCTGCCTGTTAAAGGGAAGTTTTTCCTCGCCCACTGTGGCCAATACCAAGGGCTGACACAGTGTGGAGCTCTGCCCTGGGAGCTGTTTCTCTTTTTGAATGTGTAAAGTGTCTTGAGATAAGGTTATTATCATTTGGCACTTTAAATAAAATTGAACTGAATTGAAATGAATTGAATTGAACCCAAACTCAGGCTTGTCAAACTCTGAACTTGTCAGTCTGGCAAAGTCAGAGTTTTCAGGGAACACATATTAAGAGTTGTTTTAAAGAACTCTGAGTCATAGTTACGCTTGTGCACGGAGATCTAAAAAGGGTTATCAATGGAACGTAGATAACGTGAGTCACCATGGCAACAAGTGAAAAAAACCTCCCCGTCGGAGATAGAAGATTTCATGACCACGTAGACCAAAAATGCGCATATTTTCATAAAAAGTAAAAAAGTAAAAGTAAAACTGTAAAAGTAAAAAAAAAAGTAAAACTGCATGCAGCGGCAAAAGAGAGAGATCGTGTGTCTGAAAATTACTGACCGAGTCCATGGGTGATCAATAATTGGAGAGAAATAAAAAAAGAAAGAAATATTTGGTGTTGGTTGTTCATCTCATTCAACATTTCTATTCTACACGTGTGTTTGAGCCACAGGTGCAACCCAACAGGCACAACACGGACTCAGAAAGTTAAGATGAAATATAAAAATATAGTTTCAACATGTCAGATATGATTTAAATGCAAGCTATTGTGGTGTTTAGCCTGTCCTCCTTAAACAGTGCTCACTCGCTTCATTTAACCTGAGATAACTAGATTTAATTAATTAGAGAAATTCCCTAAACAAGGAAAAAGCCAAATCTTCAGCCATTCATATTGTCTATCTGAAAGCCTATCAGATCAATAAAGTATCTATCAAACATTTAATGGCTGTTATACATGCATGTCTCCAAACTTGTATTTTCTGGATATGTTTAAATTTTATGTCCGTTATAGCCAACAGAAAAAAGGCTGAGATAATCTAGCGCCACCTAGTGTTGGCTCACTAAATGCCATCCAATGACAGACACGACACACTGGTTTTCTTGTAGGAGTTCTATGTAATTGGCTACTGTTGGTTTCCGATATCAACCACTTTAGTGATTAAAGTGATACCTGCAGTTCTGTGTAGCACTTCCATCAGATGTTTGGGCTGTCTGGGACTTTTTAACACTACAAACGTGTTTCAAAATCGTTTGAGTGCAAGAGTAACGTTTATGACAGCCCGATGGTTACCTCGGACACATGCTCACCGATAATATATTGAAAAAAAAACAACAAAAACCTGTTGGCAAAAATAAAAAATAAAAAATAAAACAAACACAACACAATACAAAGAATTTGATCTGAGAGCCTTTCGCAATATGAGCAATGAGAGGGCTGAGAATGCTGTTAAATGAAGCTGCAAATAATTCGGTAACGCTCACAGAAGTTCCCATCGGGGCTTAATCAAACGTCTAATCGGGGCGGATCTTCTTCTCCCGGCAGTCTGCAGCTTCAAGAGCAGCAGAAACTCAGGCTTGTTTGGAATAAACCTGCTTGCGAGCAAGTTTGTTTCACAGAGTCTGTTACCCCGGTAACTGACTCAGAGTTATGCTGAACCTGCTTTCTGAAACCGAAAACCCTGAGTTTCCTTTGACTCACAACAAATTAACTCAAGAGTTTTTGTTTAGCCTGCTTTCTGAAATGGGCCCCAGGTCCATAACCAGGAAAGTGGCTTGGACCAAACATATACAACCTACACGATGACAACCTGACATAAGAACTCAAAAATTGATTTTTATTAATAAATGGTTTTAACTTAAATCAGAGAAGCCAAAGTAAACATGATCAAAACTGAAAACAACCTGTCCCACACAGGCACAATCTCACTTAGAAAGCTGAGTCCATGTTACCACACTCGAAACAGAGGAAAAGAGGCAGGGGCAAGCTGGCAAGTGCCATTGGCAGGTGCAGAAGGCCCTTAAATACCCTGTACACCTCCACCCACAGGTGAACCTATTTGGGCTGACAACCTGCCCACACCTCCAAGAAGGTAGTGAGAGTCTGTCAGCAGGCCCAGGGTAGGCAGGACATCACAGTTGCCCCACTGAAGAAGAGGGTCGCACACTCTAGAAGTCTGGCTCGGTGGTATAACGCAAATGTCTGAACTCTGAAGCAGGCATCAGAACGGATGGAGAGGAAGTGGTATTCATCAATTTTCATTGCTATGCCGATGATATGCAGCTGTATTTATCCATGAAACCTGAAGAAACAGAGCCGTTAGCCAGACTCCAGGCATGTCTCAAAGACATAAAAGACTGGATGACCTCCAATTTTTTACTATTAAACTCAGCCAAACTGAAGTCATTGTTCTTGGAGCCCAAACATCTGAAGACTAGATAAACTGACAGCATTCTTTCTTTGGATGGCATTACTTTGTCCTCCAGTACGACTGAGGGAACCTGGGAGTTATCTTTGACCAGGACACGTCATTTCTCCCTCATATTAAACAGGTTTCTAGGACTGCCTTCTTTCACCTCCGTAACATTGCCAAGATCAGGAGCATCCTGTCTCAGCGCGATGCTGAAAAATTCATTGTTACACTGGCTATGTTTGCACCGTGTGAAATCACGTACGACCGCACGACATCACCACTTTGTAGTTATGTGGATGAAAAACATATTAAACAATGTAGCATTACAAACCATTCACTCTTCTTGCTTCTGAAATCACTTTCCATGCCAATATTTAAGGGATTAACGTGTTAATGATGATTGTTTTCAGTTGCCACATTTATCAAGACCCGATCATTCTTAAGGGCCAATTCAAAATCACACCCTTTAACGCCAGCTAATAATGAGCTCAACATGTTCTTCCTTCCCTGCCTCCTTTTTCCTCCATCCTTCTTCCCCTATGCCCTCCTCCTTCTCCTTTATGCCAGCTTGTAAGACCTGATGCGGGAGATATGTGTTTTTCACATTGACACTCCTGACGGACAATGTAGATACATTTTTAACCTATGAAAGATTTTGTCATTGGTCAAACTAAATACCGACCACATCAGTTGCCAGGGAAGAATGCGGACATGCCGTACACGGTAAAAAAAATAAAAAAGTGCAAAACGTAAGAAGTGAGATACATACTGATCACTTCCTGTCAGCTCTGCTGTCCTGCTGTCAGGACACTCTGCTGTTCCTCTGGGTCGTGGGCAATCTGAGCTTTTTTTTGTCAAATTAAGACCTTACTGCACTCATTTATTTGCATGTATAAGCAATCTTTTTCAAATATTGGTCAAACGCTGTGCTTTCACTTCACTGCTTGTCTTGGATGACTTTCCCAAACTTTGATACTTTGAGGATTGTTCGGCATTGGCCTGCTCTCTCCTGTGAGCCAGCTTCAGCTGTTCAGCTGCTTAGGCAGCCTGGTCTATTATGGCCTAGCACCCATTAACATGCCCTGCTGCAGCCATTTCCACCAGGCCCTGCTGCAGCCATGACCACCAGGCCCTGCTGCAGCCATCTCCATCAGGCCCTGCTGCAGCCATCACCACCAGGCCCTGCTGCCGCCATCACCATCAGGCCCTGCTGCAGCCATCTCCACCAGGCCCTGCTGCAGCCATCTCCACCAGGCCCTGCTGCAGCCATCTCCACCAGGCCCTGCTTCAGCCATCACCACCAGGCCCTGCTGCAGCCATCTCCATCAGGCCCTGCTGCAGCCATCTCCACCAGGCCCTGCTGCCGCCATCACCACCAGGCCCTGCTGCAGCCATCTCCACCAGGCCCTGCTTCAGCCATCTCCACCAGGCCCTGCTGCAGCCATCACCATCAGGCCCTGCTGCAGCCATCACCATCAGGCCCTGCTGCAGCCATCTCCACCAGGCCCTGCTTCAGCCATCACCACCAGACCCTGCTGCAGCCATCACCACCAGGCCCTGCTGCAGCCATTGCCACCAGGCCCTGCTGCAGCCATCACCACCAGGCCCTGCTGCAGCCATCGCCACCAGGCCCTGCTGCAGCCATTTCCACCAGGCCCTGCTGCAGCCATCACCATCAGGCCCTGCTGCAGCCATCTCCACCAGGCCCTGCTGCTGCCATCACATTAGACCCATAGATGGGTCCAAAAAGAGTGCAGTCGGACTTGAGATGAGGAATCAGACGAAGATGTTGTCTCGCTGGCTCGGGTAAAAGAGATGCTGCAACAGCAGAAAGTCATGTTTTCAGTACTTCTAGCAGCAACAGGAGAATTTCAAAAGTTTTGTCAAAATAATTTTAGACTCCACTAACTCTAGACTAGACACAATCACACGGGAAGTGTGATTCGAGTATTCGAAGTACTTAAGCTCAGTCACCAAGCGGATTAGTGATTTACCCGAATTGAGTGCGGGAGAGTCGTGGCATCTCAGATGCCTAAAATCATGTATTGTGAACAAGGCTTTAGAGGAGGAGTGTGCAGACTCATTTGAAGCTGATCTCACTGTGTCTGAGTTGCTCTAAACAGCTTGTCTCTGCATAAATCCCCTGGCTGCAACTGCCTTACAACTCATTTTTGCCAACACCTTTGAGATAAATCTGTTTGTTCTCATGCTAAAAGAAGCAATTGATCATTTCTCTTTTCCTCCACCTATGAAACAAGATTTAATTACTTTAATCTCTAAACTGGGCAAAGATTTCAAAAAATGTTTCGGATGACTGCCTATCAGATTGAAGATTAGAAAGATATTGATGAGGTTACACACCCTTCCTTGTCATTTCAAAAGTCTGCCATACAAGAATTTAACATTAAATATAAAAGAAAATGTAATGCAGTGTGTCTACTGTAGGGGTGCCCAATACGTCAATTGCGATCGACTGGTCGATGGCAAAGGGAGAACAGGTAAATTGCATGACACCCATCTGCACTATGACCTTCGTCTTTTGATTGACACACAGGACAGCCAATCTGACATCTGATCTTTAACTGCGCTAACTTTTGCTAAACTCCAGCAAGCTACAGAACCAGCGCCATAAACGGCCAGTGGGTTGGCGTGCCCACCCACAGAGTCTGCTGTGCCCACCCTGGACTAAAAAGCAAAGTTCTTTGTAAATTTTATTTGGGTTTAGTTTTTTCTGTCAGAGTAGCCATCTTCTAATAACCCCAAAACTCAAAGATGAAACATGATTTTAAGATATTAGTCAACAAAACTTTTAGGGGATGGTTTGTGTATGCACTTGCCCTGTCTTCTCGTTAAATGGTGTTGGCGACCTCAACCTCTGCCGGTGACACACAGCTGTGGCCAATCATCATCAGACGCCGGTGGCGAGCCATCGGCGTCGGATCGATGTGTCTCCTGTGTGGTACTGCTTCGCTTCTGGCTATTTCCTTAAATGTGGATTATTAGTGTTTGCAATTGACTCTAGGTCTCTCTCTCGTTCAAGGTTGTCTCCTGTCCCATGTAGGTTCGCTTTGTGTTCGTTGATCAGCCGCGGTGGATCATGGCTCCTCGCCCAGCCCTTTTTGCCTGGCCGCCCTTAGTTTGTTTGTGAAACCTCCGGTGGAGCGCCTTTTGTTATTTCTGTCCGTTTTTGAATTAAATCTTTCAAAACTCTGGCCTGCGTGGTGTGTCTGCTTCTGGTTATTTATGTTTTAAATTGCAGATGATCAGAAGTTTCAATTTTTCAGTATTTCGTCCACTTATTTCACTGTTTAATACTAATGAAATAAAATGACAAAATACAGATTAATAATAAAATGCTTGCACTCACCAACATGGATCTCCTCCACAGCGCCTGATTATTTGAAAACAAAGCTAGCTAGCTAGCGTAGAGGTTGGCCCATCTCTTCTCACAAGATCCAGCTTTTCATGAAAGGTCCATCTTGAAAATGTCCAGGGGCCTATTTCAGCAAGCGGGATTATCGAAAAGCCTGACTTAATGTGTGGTGATTTCCGGGAAACTCTGGATTTTCGGTTTCAGAAAGCCGGTTCAGCATAATTCTGACTCAGTTACCGGGGTAACAGACTCCGTGAACCAAACCTGCTCGCGAGCAGGTTTATTCCAACTAAGCCCGACCTTTGCCTGGCAGATTGAAAGCAGTGGCAGACATGGCGTGTCGTCAATTGACGTTGAAGCATAGATTCTATGCAGGAATCTCCGTCGGGAGAGGATTATCCGACCCCGATTGGATGTTTTATAATTTCCTGATGAGTTTCTTTTTGAACATTACCAGTTTAGTAGACCATCTATAATTTATTTGCATAATCTTCTCAGCCCTCACATCGCAAAGACACATCACGGAAAGGCTCTCAGGTCGGAGCAAATTCTTTGAGTTATTCTTTGGTTTTTTGCCAATGGGAGTTTCTTGCTGTCAGAAATGTGACACTAGCGCTCAAACGTTTTTTTATACACGTTTGTAGTGTTCCCGAGCCACAGACACCCCAGACCTGTCATGGAAGCGTTCCACAGGATTGCAGGTATCAGTTTAACCCTGTAATTGATGTATGTCAGACAAACATTGACTTAAGGCACCATTAAGCCAATTTGGTATATTTCAGGGTTCCCAGATGTGATTGGCTGCATTCATTGCACCCAAATCCCTATAATTGCTCCTTCTATTAATGAAGGAAATTATGTTAATAGGAGATCTTTCCACAGCATTAATGTACGGGTGAGCCTAAATAATACTTTTACATGTATACTTCACAATACAGCTACTGCAGCTAATTATGCGTATCCAGGGAGGCTGAGGAGTGTGATCCCCCTATAGTTGGAGCACACCCTCTGGTCCCCCTTCTTAAAAAGAGGGACCACCACCCCGGTCTGCCAATCCAGTGGCACCGCCTCCGATGTCCACATGATGTTGCAGAGTCGTGTCAGCTACGACAGCCCCACAACATCCAGAGCCCTAAGAAGCTCCGGGCGGATCTCATCCACCCCTTGCCACTGAGGAGTTTTTTGACCACCTCGGCAACCTCAGCCCCGGAGATAAGACAACCCACTCCCGAGTCCCCAGGCCCTGCCTCCTCACCAGGAGGCGCGTCGCTGGGATTGAGGAGGTCTTCGAAGTATTCCTTCCACCGATCCACAATGTCCGACAAGCCCTTGTTTGAACCCGGCTGTCGTATATTGAGTCCAGGGGCCCGTTTCAGAAAGCGGAAATTTTAAAACTCGGAGTTCCACGCTAAACTCAGGCTTGCCAATCTCTGAATTTTCAGCGTCTGATAAACTCGGAGTTTTGCGGTTTCAGAACACACGCTAAGAGTTGGTTTAATCAACTCTGACTCAGAGTTACGCTAGTGCACGGAGATCGAAAAAGCCTTATCAATGGAATGCAGATATCCTGATTCACCATGGCAACATGTGAAAAAAAAAACACTTGATGGTCACACTTCTCCCCGTTGGAGAAGGAAGATTTCATGACCGCGTACACCAAAAATGCGCATATTTTCGCAGAAAAAAGTTATACTGCGGCAGCGGCAAAAGAGAGAGATCATGTGTCTGAAAATTACTGAGCGAGTCCATGCGTGATCATTAATTGGAAAGATATATAAAGAAAAAAGAAAGAAATGGTTGGTCTTGGTTGTTCATCTCATTCAACATTTCTAATCTATACATGTGTTTGAGCCACAGGCGCAACCCAACAGGCACAAAATGGACTCACCCATGGACTCGGTCAGTAATTTTCAGACACACGATCTCTCTTTTGCCGCTGTTGCAGTATAACTTTTTTCCTTGAAAATATGCGCATTTTGCTGTATGCGGTCATGAAATCTTCCTTCTCCAACGAGGAGAAGTGTGACGACCAAGATTTTTTTTTTCACTTGTTGCCATGGTGAATCACGTTATCTGCGTTCTACTGATAAGGCTTTTTTGATCTCCGTGCACGAGCGGAACTCTGAGTCAGAGGTGATTAAACCAACTCTTCTGAAACCGCAAAACTCAGAGTTTGTCAGATGCTGAAAATTTTGAAAAGTTTTGAAATGCCGCTTTCTGAATTGGGCCGCCGGACTCAATATACGACAGCCGGGCTCAAACAAGGGCTTGTCGTATAGCTGCAACATTTTGTGAAATGTTTTTGGTCAGATAATGGTGGAGAAGAAGAGCAGAGCATCCAATTACTCTTAAACATAGACGGTGTTTGCTGCCCAGACTGATGCTGTTAAGTGGTTCCACAGCAGAGGAGCTTGATAGCTGAAGGCCCTGGCTCCATATGTACATTTGGAGACTCGTGGTATTACCAGTAAACCTGAATCTAAGGAACGTAACGTCCTAGAGGGCTGATATGGTTCAATTAGATCAGCGATTGATGGTGCCAGACCATGCACAGCTTTGAAGGTCAGGAGGAGGATCTTAACTTCTACTCTAAATTTTACTGGAAGCCAAAGATCAACCTTTCTAAGTCCAGTTGCCTACAAAATCTAACCTTGGTTAACTATGACCTGGATGAATGAGAACCTTCAAAGGCAATTGGAAGCCAATGTAGGGAGGCCAACACAGGTGAAATGTGATCACACCTCTTAGTCTTGGTCAGAACACGAGCTGCTGAAACTCAACAGGGAAACAGAAACTCCCATGTGGACGTTCAGGTTGGAAGATTTTTTTTTAAATCTTTCCCACATGGTTTACATACATTTGGTCTCTCAACTGTGTGAGTTCTCGTGTGGGCTTCTAAGGCACTGACACTTGTGTAAGTTTTCCCACATAATTTACAAACACATGGTCTCTCACCTGTATGAATTCTTGTGTGGACTTTTAATGCACTTGTACTTTTGAAGCTTTTCCCACATATTTTACAGGAATATGGTCTCTCACCTGTGTGCATTCTCATGTGGACAATTAATGTAGAACATTGAGTACAACATTGAGTACAGGTTTTACCACATATTTTACAAGCATATGGTTTCTCCCCTGTATGAACTGTCCCCTGTGTGGACTTTTAATGCATTGGTACTTTTGAAAGTTCTCCCAGGAATATGGTCTCTCACCTGTGTGTTTTCAAATGGATGTTTATTATAGATATATATTATATGTTTTCACACAAAATTTACATACATATGGTCTCTCTCTCCCGTGTGAATTCTTGTGTGGACTTTTAAGTTAGATGGACTTCTGAAGGTTTTCCCACGTTTTACATAAATACGGTTTCTCACCTGTGTGAATTCTTACATGATGCTTCAGACTGGAAAACTGTTTAAGCTCTTTCCCACATGTTTCACAGTTAAATGGTCCAGGTCCTGTGTGATTTTTTGTGCGGACTGATAATGACCTACTTCTTTTGGACCCTTTCCCACATGCTGAGTGAGTGTCTGGGCTGTCATTAGCATGGATTAGCATGTGTCCTGTCAAGTCTGAGGTGACCTTCACCTGTTTTTCACCTGTGTGCCTGGTGGCAGATGTTTTACCTGTGTCTGGATTCCGGTCCACTGCTGAGTCTGCTGGGTTAGTTGCATGTCCAGGATGACGTTTACTTTTGTTGTGCTTCACAGTTGGTTTCGGCTCTTCATCTGGAGTCGACTACGACTCTTCACCGTTGTAATTTTCCTGATCTTTGATCAGGTGCAGGTCACAGTCTGGCTCTGCTGACACAGAAGTTTCAACTGGATCTTCACTCTGGTCGTCTTCCTCATGGATGGGAGTCACCAGTGAGGCGTCGCTCTTCTGCTTCACAGTCAGCTGCTCTCCGTCCTGATGACAGCAGGGTTCCTCCTGTTCTTCTTTGATTGGTGGAGGCTTCGAGTCCTCCTGGTCCAGACTGCAGCTCCCGTCCTGATGCTGGTGAGTGGAACCCATTCCTTCTGACACAAAGGTGGCTGGGAAAACTCTAGAAACATAAGAAAAGGCACAAAGAATCAAGAGTATTAGAGCACAAAGAATCAAGAGTATTAGAGCAGATAGGTTTCTCTCTGCAAGAGCAGAGAGAAACCCAGTGCACCAGGGGAAAACCCTCTGCAGTTGAGGGGTGCGTTTCCACGCCTTCTATGCGGGCGGGTTGGGGGCATTTCAAATGATACTGGTTACCATGTCCACATGGGTGGAGTCACCAAAGCAGGGCAGGCCGAGAGTCGCCCGGCGTCATTTGTATGCGACACAACAACAATGATGGACGAGATGCAGGAAAACTCATGCTGCTGCTCTGTGGTTTTTGCTTAAACTAGCCAGGGACAACAGACAGGCAAGGCTTCAAGCAGCCAAAAAAATTACCCAAGAAAACCATCAAAAACTTCACCAAGCGATCGACCAGTATCACACCGAGGCCAAGATGATACAAGCCAAATGACGTAAATTGGACTGTTGCTACGTAACTACAATCATCGTATTATAACTACAATCGTAACTACAATCATCGTATTATACACACGTTTTCGCCACAAATTTCTTAGAATGCTGTGCGTATATTTCCGATGGCTTTGTTATCACAGTTAGCACTGTAGACCTTCCGTCTGGTCCTTCAATGAGCCTCCGAGTGGTGAGAGTCCGTCGTTCCGGCTTCTCGGGTACACTGTGGCTGGAGAACTTCAAGATGTCCGGAGAGACTCTTTCCTTTTCAATGAAGCTGCAATTACATCTCAAAAGTCTCATTTTCAGTTCAGTTCATATTTTGAAGCAGAGTTGGGCTGCATGAATTTCACAAAACGAACAGCCATGACACAATAATTCCAAAGCACTCCAGTCTGTATTTGCAAGAAGGAAGTGAAATCAATTGACAGAGGTAAAAGTCTTGAAAACAAAAAGAAAGACCGCTCATTTCTGCACCATTCTGTCGAGGTTGCGTTGAATCTTGTCATCCGCGAACAGCGACAAAAATGTCTGGACTTGGCCATTGGTCCACGAATGAACTCTGTTAGCCATTGCAATGAAATAGTGTTGATTTTTGTCAGCTATTTTTAAATTGAGTCTTCATCCAAATTCAATCATCATTGTTAATTTTTATCATATTTAATCAAAGTCATCCTCTTTTTCATTTAGTCTAGTTTTGGCTCACTAAATGTCGAGCATTTTAGTCTTTATTTTTGTCCAAGAAAACATAATTTTGTCTAGTTTAAGTTGACGTAAACTGTTGACATTTTAATCTAGTTTTAGTCAGGATATTTATTTGACCTCTTTGCTGTTTTGGTCAGGAAATAATATAGAACATATAAAATTAAAAATTAAAAATTAAAAAAAAATTAAAAAAAATGTTCTTTCACTATTTTGATGAAAAAACATAATTTTAACTAATACATCCAGACACAGACCATGTTCTGATTCAATCTCCTAGTTAATTCGAACCATAATGATTCACAGACACACAGATGCTTGCATTAAAATAAATAAAACATATCTTAGATGAAAATGTGTCCAGGCGATCCACAGTGCTACTGCTTCCTCTTTGGAACATTGTTCCTGAGAGTCAGCTTTGTATTTGGTGGTCGGTGCAACCCCAGATCAGCTTGTCATCCTTCCTGGCTGGTTGGTTGGTGGTGGTAGCAGCAGGTGTAGCTTGAACCTGGAACTGTCACGGTTGGCAATCAGGAGGATTCGTCACACCTGGGGCTTATTGACTCACCTGACAACCGGCAATCAGGCACACCTGGGCTCATGCCTACTTAAGGCTCATCCCAGTGCTTTCTGCTTGCCAGACTGTTTGTGCTCAATGCCTGACTCTCCAGCGTTCGTTTTTGGATCGATTTCCTGGCTTCGACCATGCTTGTTCTGGACCTGTCTTCATCGTTTCTCCCTTGGTAACCGACCCTGTTTTTGGACTGTTTTCGTCTCTGCCTGCTCCCTGTCGGATCTCCGTTTCCCGAGCGGATCTTTGGGATCCATCTTCCTGTGTGGAATATTTCCCCGTGGATTATCGCCTCTGATTAATTACGCGGCACGGAGCTGCGTGTATGCTCTCTTCCTGCCTGGACTAAGTGAGACCATTTTGTTTCTCTCGTTGCTCCCTGCCTGCATCAATAAAAGAAACTTTAACTGGAGTTCGTGGTTCATGTGCTGCATTTGGGTCCTAAATCTGATCCCTGACAGTACAATCTGGCCAGTTATGGATCCAGCGCACACGCCACAGAACCGCTTTCAGTGCATCAAGGAATGCCTGCAGCAACATCAGGTGCAGTTCTCCACGTCTGACCAGTCTCTGACCGAGATCAAGATGCAGCTGCAGCAGCTCACCACTGCAGTGATGCAACTGTCCACAGCCTCAACTGCCTCGTCGCCCTCACCCAGCGCAGCCGCCGGCAGAAACAGCTCCACCCCCGCCCCTACCATCAGCAGCAGCGGAGCAGCCATTGCCCCATCTAGCGCCTCCTGGGACTCCCCTGTAGGATCTGTGGAACGTTTTGCGGGAGAACCAGAGTTCTGTCGGCCTTTCCTCATCAATTGCCCTCTGGTCTTCTCCCTAAGACCTCACCTTTTCCAATCTGAAGCAGCTACGGTAGCCTTCACAGTTAATCACCTGACTGGGAGAGCTCGTCTGTGGGGAACTGCAGAGTGGGAGAAGAGGACTCCTGCTTGTGCTTCTTTCGACGCCTTCTCCCAGGAATTACGGAGAGTATTTGGTCTGGCGAGAGGCGGTCCTGATGCTTCCTGCCCCCTGATGGGGATCCGTCAAGGGAACCGCTCGGTGGCCGATTTTTCCATCGATTTCCGTACCAGAGCCTGGGAGAGTAGCTGGAACTCAGCATCCCTGTGCGAAGCCTTCTTGTTTAGCCTAGCCAATTACCTAAAGGACAAGCTGGTATTGTACGAGCTTCCCACTAACTTTAATGGTCTGATCAAGCTGGCCACACGGATAGACCTCCGGATCCAGTCACACTGGCGGGAGCGTTGGCAGCGGCCACCAGGGCGCTTCCCCCCGATCCTTCGCGCCGTGTGGCTGTCACTCACACCCGCAATCGTCGCACCCGAACACCAGAGGAGGAGCCGATGCAAGTGGGCCGTTCCCAACTCACTCCTCGGGAGCATCAACGTCGCGTGGAGCAGAAGCTGTGCCTGTACTGCAGCGAGATGGGACACTTCCTCTCCTCCTGCACGTTAAAAGACAAGCCTCACCACCAGGAGGGGAAGTAATGGTGGCCAAAACGGAGAGTTAGAGCTTTTGTTTGATCTTTTTTTAAAAAGGGCCCATGACTTAAAAACACTCTGATAAAAAGGAGGTAACCAATTTAAATTTACAAATTTGGAGTCGATTAAAAACAGAGCAGCATCCAGTCCCAGGTTACTCACACGTCTGAACATGCAGCTGGCAACTTCTCTCCACACCAGATCCGCCGGACCTGTGAAAAACCTTTGAACAAACTGTAACCTGAAGGTGGCGGTTCTGCTGGCCAAGTGGATGAGGCCCTGCCCCCCCCCCTCTCGGCAACGATAAAACCCCCTGTGGGACCCAGTGCTTTTTGTCCCAACAGAAATTCACCAGCTTTGCTTGGAGCTGATCTAGCAGCCCTGGTGGCGGCTCCAGGCACGCTAGCCTGTGCCACAGCAGCGAGGCTACGAGGTTGTTAGCCACCAGGACGCGACCTCTGTACGACATCTGAGGGAGCAACCATCTCCATTTTTTTAGTTTTCCCTCTATTTTGCCTGGGATGTCTTCCCAGTTTCTCTTCACAATGCCTTGATCGCCGAAAAAGACCCCTAGATATTTAAAACCATCTCTCTTCCAGCAGAGATTCTGGGGAATGACCCTCGCGGCAGACAGAGCATTAAAAGAATCTGTCAGATTCAATAAAACCTCTATGTCTTTCTGGGTCTGCGTCATAACAACGACGTCATCGGCATAGGCCGATAAAATAACTCTCTTGTTAAAACCGGGTAAAACCAAACCAAACATGCTCGAGCGTATTTTGCAGAGGAGGGGTTCGAGGGAGAGCGCATAGAGCATCCCGGACAGAGCGCAGCCCTGCCGTACGCCTCTACGCGCCCTGAAGGGCGCGCACAGACTGCCGTTGAACTTAAGTATGCACTCAATGCCTTCGTACAACGCCTGGATCTTAGCAATGAAACTCGTGCGGAACCCAAACCTCTCCATGGATTTCCACAGGAAGCAGTGCTCAACATGGTCAAATGCCTTTTCCTGGTCCAGTGAAATCAGACCAGTGTCCAGTCCCAAAAGGCTGGAGGTTTTCAAAACATCCCGAATTAGATGGACGTTGTCCAGCATGGACCTACCGCGTACGCAGTAAGTTTGCAGTAAGTTTGGTCGCGGTGGATGACCTCCTCCATTGCCTCCCTCAGACTGGAAGCTAACACCTTGGACAAGATCTTATAGTCGGTGCAGAGGAGGGACACGGGGCGCCAGTTCCTGATGTCTTGCAGGTTGCCCTTCTTTGGCAACAGGGCTATGACGGCCCTGCGGCAGGACACTGGCAAGGAGCCTGAAGCCAGGCTTTCATTAAAAACAGCTAAAAGGTCAGGTGCTAAAATGTCCCAGAATGCCTTGTAGAACTCATCTGTAAGGCCGTCGATGCCGGGAGCCCGCCGTCCCTGCATTCTCTGCAGGGCGGCGTGCAGCTCCGACTCTTGGAGCGGACTGTCCAGTTGGTCACACGTGGCACCTGAGACCTGAGGCAGCTCTCCGCAGAACTCCTCGAACAGTTCTTCCCTTTCCTCATACTCGCTTGAGTAGAGGGAAGAATAAAAACCAGTTGCCCGCTCTCTCAGCTGGCCAGGCTCAGTCAGCTCCTCCCCCGTGTCAGAGAGCAGGGAGTGGATCAGCCTCCTCTGACCGTGCTGCTTCTCCAGGCCGAAGAAGCTAGAATGGGCATCCATCTCCACGATGTTCAGGACCTGCGACCGGACTAGTGCGCCTTCCACTTTGGTACCCAGCAGGTCCTTTAAGGCCATTTTTTTAGACTTGAGGATTTCAATGTATCCTCGATTTTCTGTGGACGCGCTCAATGTCTCCAGGTCCACGATCTCACCTTCCAGCTCTCGGATAGATCAACAGGTGTCGCGTGTGACATTGAGCGTATACTGTTGACAAAGGAGCTTAATTTCCGTTTTGCCATGGTCCCACCACTGCCTAAGACACCTAAAATCAGTTTTCCTGTTTCTATAATGAGTCCAAAAATAAATAAGAGACTCCCTAAAACCTTTATCTAGAGTTAAAACAGAATTAAAATGCCAGTAAGCGCTCTTCGGTGACACATTCTTGATAAAAAATATGACATAAAACCAAAGAATGATCGGTAAAACCAGCTGGTGTGATTCTACAGCTTTTGAGAGCGTTAAAATGATGCTTGAAAACATAAAAACGGTCAAGACTGGCTAAAGAAATCCTATCCTCACCTAGGCGGGACCATGTGTACTAACGACAGTCTGGGTGCATCCTCCTCCACACATCCACGAGGCCGTGGGAGTGGACCAGCCGCCTCAGAACGTGCTGGGAACCTGGATGAGGCTCTGCATGATTGCCTTCACTAAAAGACATCTCCCTTTTTCTACGTGCTCCGCTTCTATTGAGGTGGGAGTAAAAGTCCTGGAGAACAGGAGCCCAACCCCCCCACTAGCAGTGCTGTTGTGGCTGAGGACCACCTGTCCTTCCCACTCTCTGTCACAGTCCAGCTCACTCAGCCTGTCACTGTGCGTTTCCTGTAAGAAGAGTACATCTATATTCTTCCTCCTTGCTGTGTCAAACACCAAAGCCCTTTTTTCTGCCACCCTGGCGCCATTCAACGTCCCCACTCTAAAAGACTCCATGTCGAGGGAGAGGTTAAAAGCACTGGCGATAAAAAAAGAAATAAAAAGAAATAAAAACAAAATGTCCACGATGATTAAAAATCAAGCTCCTTTCTGACCTTTACCATTTGTTTTTTCAGTCTAAAAACTTCCTGATGGGTCAGATCAGATGTCCTATTTTTAACAATGTGCTTTGCTGAGTTCAAAAACAGCAGCTTGTCCAGAAAATACTTTTCAATGTTTAGGACTTTTATGACTTTTGTCTGCTGTAAAAACAGTTTAAACATTTTTTCAGGATAATACTTGCTTTCCCTACTGGCAGTGGTGATGTTAGACTGCAGTCAGACATGTATGCTTCAGCTTCACTGTTGCTGTCTGCAGTGGTGGCTGATGGGGCCTCCAGCCGCCCGGTTTTACAGCCCTCCACCACTGCAGTCAGCAGTTTTTGCGTTTGCTGCGCCGCTTCGCGGGAGCAGACGCACACACAGACACACTCTCACACACCCCAGGGTCCACGACCCCAGCCTGAACAGCGGCAACACCCTCCCACTGCCTGCCTGCTCCCTCACCTGTCTCGCCTATCCCTGTTTCCCTCCGGTCACTCACCACCTCCGCTAACTCACCTGTCACCTCCACCACCTCACCTAACTCACCTGTCACCTCCACCACCTCACCTAACTCACCTGTCACCCCCACCACCTCACCTAACTCACCTGTCACCCCCACCACCTCCTGGCTCACTCCTGTTACTCACCCTCTCACCTAACACCTTCACCACCTCAGCTATCTCATCCCTCACCTCACTTGTGTCATCCATTTTCCCATTTTCACCCATCAAACCACCTAGCATACCCACCACCTCACCTGTTTCACTCGTGTTACCCACCACCTCCCCTGACTCACCCACCATCTCCTCTACACCTCTGTCACTAACCCCATCACCAGCCACCTCAGTGTGCTCACCGTGCTCACTCTGCTCCACCTGACGCTCATTCGCCGCTCCCTCCCGCTATGCAGCGACGGGCGTCCTCTGCTTGGCCGCGGGGACGGCCGCGGGCAGCCGAGGCGGGCTCCGCCGAGGCCGGGCCGGAGCGGTTCGGACAAGCTCTAATAATGTGCCCTTCCTCCCCACAACCAAAACATTTTAATACAGAGGACGTGGCAAAGAGTGGATAATCAAACCCGTCCACCCGCACAATGAAACGATAGTCGAACTCCTCAATTCTGTTGTTCAGGATCATGAACACCTGTCTGCGATGGGACACAACGTGCTTCAGTAGAGGTGATTTACACCCAGACAGAACTTTCTTCATCGGAGAGACCACTTTCCCATGACGAGAGAGCTCATTGATCAGGAACTCGTCGCTGATGAACGGCGGCACGTTTGACAGCGTGATTTTGGCTGCGTGAGCGGCAGCACTGGCTCAAACAGCCCGTTAACGGTGATCCCCGCCTCCACCAACCTGTTCACCTGCTCCACTTTCTCCAGGAACAGTACCACCGCCTTATTCATACGGGCGGCGGACTTAATAGCCCTATAGCCCACTATCTCCCCCACAGCTAGCGCTACTTCCACCACGCTGCACAGGGAGCCGGCGCCCACTTTGACGCCGTGCTTCCGCGACAGCTTGGCGAGGCTGTCGGTCGCCATTACGGCTCCCGAAACAGCGCCCCAGCCAGCTAAACCCAA
>BJFM01005887.1:0-26560 GCA_016586285.1 Arothron firmamentum
GTGTGTACATATGTGTATATATATGTGTATATATAGGGTTTGCCATATTTTTTCTTCTTGGTTGTTTCATTCTTGTTTCTATTTTTTTCTAAAGTCTTTTTATAGTATTTATTCCTTGATGTGTGCTGCTGAAACACTGCAATTTCCCTATTGTGGGACAATAAAACATATTCTATTCTAAAATGTCCTCACTTCCTAAAAATGCCCTCACTTTGCTAGTAGAATGAATATTTTGGTACCTAGTATGTGGCAAGCACAAGAGACAAACACGCACACACACACGCACACGCACGCACACACACACACATACACACACACACACACACACACACACACACTGTTCTGGCATAACATGCACATTAGCAGATTCTGGAATACACAGTGCAATCGGAAAACAAAGCCTCCCTTCCTCTCTCCTTCTTTTTCTCTCTTTCTCTCTCACACACACACAGACACACACAAACATGTAGATAAACACACACACACACACACACACACACACACACATGCACTCACAGCGTGTAGCAGAGATGAAAGAGGTGGATAAAGGAATGAGACTAATGGAGGAAAGTTGCTTAATGACAAATTGTCAGATTGCAGAAGCCATTTTCTCTGCTCGTCATTTAGCTCTTTTATCCCGGAGTGCCGTTAAATTATTCCTCTGCTCCAGGCTTTCGCTCACTCACATTTTCATTTCTTTTGCTCGCTGCGTGCCTTACGTTGGCTGTCTCTAGCTGCGTTCCACATGTAGCCGCTGTCCCTCTGCAACGGGCTCAGAGAAACCACACAACACATGGCCCAAATATTATAAATGTGCAAAAACTGTCTAATGTGAGGTCACACGAACGTCAAGAATAGATTAAAAAAAAAAAAAAAGTGTTTATGACAACACTAAAACACTTTATTAGTAAAATGCTTTTAGGCTTTGGCAGACCCTGTCACCCCTAGGAGGGGAGAGGTCAGCGGGGAATGGAAAATATGTGGTTGGATCACTAAAAAGAAAAAAAAAAACCATTCTGGATTTGAAATAAAAGCTAAAAGCTTTTCGTACTCGAGGTGACTCATTTTCAAATGATCCTCCTGAACTCTGTGTTCACCTTTGCCAAGGAGGTTATGTGACAGCCAGCGTTTATTTGTCTGTCTTCTGATGATTGGGAAAAAAATGACTTGAAGAGTTCTGAAAAGGATTTTAATGACATTTTCAGGAAATCTTGATAATGTGTCCAGGCAAGGAAGAGATAATTACATTGTGGTTTTGTTCCTGATTTCGGAAGGACTGTGACCTTTGATCTTTCCAAGATCAAAGCTAACTTGCAGTTATTTTTTTAAACTAAACAACCTCCATTAAAGAAAGACAACTCCGATCTCTCTCTCTTTCTCTCTTTCTCTCTCTCTCTCTCTCTCTCTGCAAGTGCCTGCTCGGCGGAGGTCTGTGTCCTCCGATTGCTTTGCTAGCTTAAATTTGTTTTGACAGTGTTTGAAGCTCTACGTTAGCCACGGCAGTGTCTTTCTCTGTGGTAGTGGCCAGTCTGATATCCTACTTCGCTTCCCTTAACATCATTTTTATGTTTAAATTTGACATGTTTATAATTCTTATAAGTCTTTTTAATGCTTTCATTTTCCAGTTTCTTTCGTGGAACACAGAAAAGAGTGAGATAGCACTCTGACTCTTCTGTATGTTCTCATATTTATGAAAAAGATTGACAATAAACAGCTTTTCGGCCTTGTAACATTGCAGACAGTGTAGAGTTTGGCCCGCGTACCCTGTTTTGAGGGCATTTGTTTCCGTGATGCAACTGCAACAACTGCAAACGTATCTCTAAAAGTCATACAAACCAATCTACTTAGCCACAAACACAGTCTCGCTATGTCCGACACCGGTTGTCATCGGGTCAGTCGTGCCACAATGGTTTTAAAGCTAAAATGAGTGCATGAGCACAAAGAATATTCCTTTCCTTGTAGCCTACAGTGCTTTGTAAGCTGACTGGACTGGACACAGACGATATCATCAGTGAGGTCATGCCTCAGTGAATCCCGAAGAGCAAGTTATCGTAGGTTTAATACGCTTAAAGGCAACGCCAACATTTTGTGCTGGTAATGGAAAACGTGTGTAAACAATAGCGACAGGAAGCCAACTAACCAACTCCGTGGCTCAACAGATACCCACAGATGGCAGCTTGGTAAGTGTAGGAGCCACTCCGGGGGGTCCAGAATTCTAACGTAAATTCCACATCCCCCGCGTGGAAGCTGTGTTTTGTCTGTGGGCTTGTTTGTGCCCTGGGCCTCTTTTGTGTTTTTTTGTTGTTGTTTTTTTTTTTTTTTAATACCAGCTACTGATGCCCTCCCTTCCAACCAATGTCTGTGCACGGCAGCAGGCTAAATGAGTCACGGTTTGACATAATCCATTACCTGCACCAGTGCAATCATTGACAATTAACATCTGAACAATCACTGCTCAGGGTCAGGCGGCTGCACCGGTAATGAAAAGAAGAGTAACTAGAGCCTCGGTTGGAGGGTTGATGTTTGGGTTTTTTTTTTTCTTCCATTTGATTTGGAATAAATTAAGAGAGGCCTTTTGGGTTTTTTTTTTTTGTTTTTTTTTTTGCTGTTGTTTGAATCGAAATTCTCTTTCATTAGTCGTCCTTCCAAAGCCTTGATCTGCACGCTGCAGTCACCTCTGATAAAGGTATGAGATTAAAAAAGGAAACAGAAAAATAAAACCAAGACATTTTGGGCAACGTGAGGTTTAGATGGCTTATTTCATCAAGCTGCAGCCTAATGACACTCTCTATGGAGTAGTTGCGAGGGACTGAGCAGTGGAAGAAAAATACCCAATCTTATTCTACACTTGCAAAGACTCATATCCATTGATTTCGGTGGCAAAATGAAAAAAAAGGTCAAACAGCTTTTTTTATTTCCTTCAAAATGAGCTTTTGCTCCCTCATTCAGAGATCTTCAGTTCAAAAGAATTCCAGTTGAGCAGAGTTCCAGTTCTGATTCCCTTCAGCTATGCCTTCGTGTCTCAGCGACAGCTGTGATGCCTGCATTCGGTTGCTCTCCACACACAGATTGATAGCAGAAATTCCCCCCGCCGTCTTCATCGGACCTGAACAGCCCGACAGATTTTCTACAGAAATTACCCGTAAAGTCAGACTTAATTTCCTAATTTGATCATTTCCTGTCCACCAGAAGAAGATGTGCTGGACTGCGAGCTCCTATGCCCGAGGCCAGTGATGAAGAGGGGTATTTCGTGTGACTGGATCAGATGTGACTGGTGCATGACATAATGTCATTAGGACTCTGCCTTTGATGAGAATGGGTTGAATTAACTGCCAACAAACTTGCCACCGTCAAATATTAGAAGTGAACTGAACCAACAGCAGAGGAGAGGACTACACCAGGACAGGGATCCCCCGAGCCCTGTGAGTCACTGATGTGATAACTCTGACGCATATTAAGTTTTCCTGCATTAGGTGTGTGGAATCTGAAACTGTAAAGCTGCTGTTTTTTGCTCTCTGATGAAAAAGGAGCTTTTAGTGAATCAAATCCCTCTTTTAAAGCAGACGATTATGCCACCAAGTCCCCCGTGGCTGTTAGGAATGAAATAAGGAATGCAGAGGGAGAACATCTGGGCAACACAGGCCACCAAAACAATCAAATTCAACAACGTGCTAACCTGTCTGCTACGGTAATCTCAGACTCCATTGGACACGTGGCAGCGTGTCGCAACGCCCCAAGCCCCGCCTCTAGCGCCGCCTCACTCCACAACGTCCATGATTTTCCTCCAAAGAGGAGAATATTGAAACAAACCTACTTTGATCTATTGCCATTAAGACGAGTTAGATGTTGTAGATGATGTTTGCAAATGTGTGCACGAGCACCGCAGAGCCGTGCGAGCTGCAGAGTGGCAGGAAACACATTGATCAGTCTCGGAACCTGGCAGCATGCAAAAAGTCGTTCTCGAAAAACAATCTCATTGTAGGCAAAAGCGCAAATGATTTCAGACAGGCCGTCCTCAGAATGACTGTTGCTCCTTTTCTGTGAGTCTTTACAGCGGATGTCCAAACTGCCGACGCTATGTCTCTTCATTTTTATGTTTCCTGCTAAATATCAAGACTATGTAGAGCCAATTAAAACTAAAATGCCATAAAATGTCACGTTTTAATCTTTAAAACCTCGCCTGTTACTCAAATGATTTTCCTGATGGGCCTTTTAATTTCACTTTCTACGTATATTATTACCTGGCGTATTAAAGTCCAACCATCCTGCACAACACCCGAGCTCTCACTTAATGCTGCGGAAACTCTCATTCATGCTTTAAACACACCCAGGCTTGATTACTGCAGCCACAAATTCCATAAATCTCCTTCACTGCCCACAAGGCCCAACATAACTCTCTGATCTCCTCTGCTTGTCCATCCCTCCCTACTTTAGGGGTCCGGGGATGCCAGGATTTCAGAGATTTAATGCTCAAGCTTCGCCTTTCTCGCTGCAGTTTTCTGCTCTGACACTCCCCCCATAATCCAGGTTCAAGATCTTTTTTGTCATACGCCAAAAAACATCAAGCAATTTAAATATATATACATATATTACCACCATCATCTTTCAAATCATTCCTTCCAGGTGAAGAATCAAAACAAAGAAGCTGATTCTTTTTGTACTCCGAATGTTTAGTTTAAGTCGGACAGCACAGCCTGTTTTGTGTTTCACTGCAACCAAACCATCAGATTAGAATTTCTGAATAATTAATAAAGAGTGGAAGTCCCTTACTGTCTGCATATGCGTTTTCTCACATAACAGGGAATGGTGAGTAACAATATAGCGCCATCTACTGGAGGTGGTCACAGCCCTGATTAATCTGAGAGTTGTGTAATGAGGAAGGAACACAAGAGCAGCCTGAAGAGTGTAAACACACACACTGTTGCTACACACTGTCTGGTGACAACAATAATCCTAATTATTAGAATAATTAGATTATGACAATACTTAATAGCAGCCCATATGTGAATGAAGAAGAAAGAATGAAGGAAAACAAATCAGAATGAAAAATGAAATGATTTATTTCAAACAGAATGAATTTTTTAAAAAAACAACCCTCAAATAAATATAAACAAATGGTCAAGCATGTAATTATGAAGCATGAATTTTAAAAAAAATCTGAAAATGATGACAACGAACACAGTCACACATGCACAAAATCTTAAATGCTGTAATGTAAAACATGTAAACATGTAAAAACAAAACTGTACATTAAATATTTCTTTTAAAATATAATAAAAATGCTTTTCAAGGTCTTTCAATTCTGACATTTTTTAACATAAATTACATGTGACCAGGATTCTATGATGCAAACAATTGTGTTAAAAAAAAAAAAACGATCTAAAGAAAGAAAGAGATAAAGTCACATGTTCAATTCACGTTTCTGCAGGAAAACAGGCTGGTGCTCTCAGTTTCTGTCCACGGTAAAAACAACTCAGCTAAACTTCAGGATGGTCCTGAGCCACAGCTAAAAGATGCCATTAACTTCCACCTGCTTCAGGCAGTAGAGCATTTGATCAGCATGGATCAGCAGGACGAGGAGCTTCTCAAACTGCCACAAACTGCACACAGTGTGTTTTCCGGACATTCCCATTCTGCCCTGCGAGTAGAGAAGCATGCGGTTCTCCAGTTCCACTCCACTTCCCCTGGCCAGCTGCTGACAAACAGCACATGCACGAGGTGTAAAATTCGTGTCTTTGCGGTAATACGAACTCACCTGCTGTAAATACATGAAGGTGAGCGCGGCGCAGGACAGTTGAGGACAGGCGTCCACGTTGGGTAACGCCACGCATGTTCCTCCGGGATGCTGCATGTTCCCTCCTCAAGCTGACAAAACACTCAAACCCCCTCTCAGCCCCCGACAATGCACAAAGCACCGCTCTGGTAGAGAGAGTGGCAGGAGGAGCGGAGGAGAGAGATTAAAAAGAGAAAGGAAAGAGCAAGAATGATTGGTAGAGAGTTAGCAGAGAGATGGAGCTTCAGAGGAGGCAGGCAGCCAGTCCCGTACGACGGAGACCCGAGTATTTTCTGCTCACAAGAAGGCGGGATAAGCGAGAGAGAGCAGGAGAGAGAGAGAGAGAGAGAGAGAGAGAGAGAGAGAGAGAGAGGAGAGAGAGAGAGAGAGAAAGAGAGAGGAGGCTCTGCTGCAGTGTGTGTGAGTCAGAGTGTGTGTAAGAGAGTGGATCTCTCTCTGTGTGTGTGTGTGTGTGTGTGTGTGTGTGTGTGTGTGTGTGTGTGTGTGTGTGTGTGTGGAGACAAGCCAGCAGTCAGTGTGACTGCGAGCGCTGGAGCGTGAGGGAGGCAGAAAATTGTCTGTGTGTGTGCTTCTAATGTGGTGTGTATGCGTGCTACAGTGTGTATGTGCTTGTGTTTTTCTTGCGAAAAATGCTGATCTCTCTCTCTGCCCCCCCCCTCTCTCTCTCTCTCTCTGTGCCTCTCTTCCTCCCTCATTCTTTTGATGAATTGAAGTTCTCTGACATGTGTTACTGGAGGCGATCAAGGATGCTGACTGCAGCCACAATACAGCCCTCTACCGCTCTCTCTTTGCTCCCTCTCTCTCGTTCTCTATCTCAAGTGCCCGCAACACTCTTTAAGCCATGCAAAATACCACACCGTACAGAGACCTTGCACTCTGCATAAAAATAACCGATAGCCCTGTAAATTTAACTGTACTTATCGCGTTCTATTTCACTGATCGGTGTAGCGACGTTGGGGCATTACTTGAAAAATCCTTCTTTCATAGGCTTGTATTTTCTCGGCTGACTGTAAAACTAAAAGGAAAATAAGCGCTCGTGGCTCCGACGTGTGCAAATGAATAGATCAGTGTGTGTAAGAATGTGAATCAATTCTAAACAGGTCCATTGTTTATCTATTTGTTTATCTATTTGCCTTGGTTCATGTGCTGCAGGCTGTTTAGCGACTGTTTATTATTTAGCATCCACAAATTTGTGATATACTGTAGTATCTACAGTAAATTGGCAGTAGTAATACAAGGTTACACAACATAGTAGGTTGCGTCATGATAAAAGCAATTCTTCTTGATCAGAGCCATTGGCTTTTGATATCGGCCTACGATCTTTGGAAAGTTCAAAGGTCAACATCCCTCTGGAATCTGGAACGTCACCAAAATGTAATCATCTCTTCCTTGGCCGATTGTCAACACTTCCCAAGTACTGCATCAAAAATAGGGGTATATTTAAGCCTTAATTAAGCCTTAAGGCTCCTCTCAGTCATTTTTATAAACACAAGTTTTCCACAGTTACTAAATTTACCTTAAAACATGAGACTTGAATTCAGTCCAACGATTCCTGTGTAACAGCATCTGAAGAATCGTCAGAGAGCCGAGCCGGTAGCTCGCACTCGTGCTCCCACTGAAATGTAAAATGCATCTGCATAGATGCATTTCTCTTTCATTTCCTCTTCAGTCGTAAATATGGCCTATCTCCAAAAACCTGCACACCAAGCCATCTGTATCAATACAAGGTTGGCTGCAAAATTTGTATTTTTTTTTATCACGCATTTCCACAGAAATCACTCCGGATGTTACCGAGAGCGTGGCGTAAATGCGGCACAGGTGCGCGGCGGCAAACGCTCGCGTATGGTTGTGCTACGGCTTTGGGCTCTGGAGAGTAGGCTACCTCAAAACCAGCACAGATACAGGGGCACATCCAAGAACAGTAGACACGCACTTAACAGAGTGTCTATCATTCATTCATTTATTTATCTTGGGCATCTGCGCTTGTTACACAACGGGAAAAGTCTTCTGTGATGATGTATTTATTTTCAGCGTCTGGGTTTTGCCAGTGGCAATCAAGTTAGTTCGGGTTCCTGATTCCAGCTGGCCACATTGTCTCCATTAGTGGGAAACAGTGGGACAAGAGAGGCAGCCGCGTAAAATCATAACGCGAATGAAGCTTTAAAACATTAACTGCTCCGTGAAAATGTCCACCAGGGTCATTTCAGATGGATTTACATCCGCGACGGCTTCGAATTATTGAACAGTGACGACAACACCAACTGCTACAAAAGGCATATTTTCCTGGTTTATGCCTTAAAGCAGACATACTCCATTAAGTCTTTCTTTTTCCTTTCAAAAATATTATCACTTTTTAAAATAGGACTGAATCCGTCATTTTCCAGTCAAACAGAAGAAAGGAAAGGATATTTTCATTACTGTGGAAAATAATTAAATGGTAGCGTAAGGTGGTTGTGTGAAGATAGGCTTGGCTAATGGCACGTGTGTCCGTGTGTGGTAACACAATGAAGGAGCGCCCAAAGGCTGGAGGTTGAAGGGAAAAAATCAAAGAGCAGAGAAAGGGAGCGTGTCTTAAGTCCAATGAATGGATAAAAGACAGCTCTTGGCCTGCAGCCATGCAGTTGCCGTGTTTGGCTTCGTCCGAAAACACACGTGTACTTCGACTTTATCTCCAAGTTCTTCTTCTTTTCTCGTCCTCTCACTCGCCTGCACACGTGCTCGCCAATATGCAATTTACCATGTGCTGCGCAAACTCACTTCAGTGCACGGCAACATAAATACATTATTTATTTATCCATCTGGCTGTTTATCTGGGCTATCATATCTGCAATGTTGCATGCAAAATCAATACTATCTCACTAAAATCCATATTTTATTCATAGATTTCTTTGCTTTAAAGGTTCGCAAAACCATAGATCTATATAGTCAATTTCTTGTTTTTAGTCAGTAGGCTTTGTTTAGGCCATTAGACTTAATGTGTGCTGTATAGCAGTGGTGGGCAGTACATTTCATGACTGGGCCTTCAGTGACATCATACTTAATACACCTCATAATACCATCAACATGATACCACAGCTCGAGAATCCATACCGAATCACACTTACACATTACATCACCTTAATAGTCGAGCAACACTTAATTTCCGGAGCATTTAAAATCAAAAACCTCGCCTTCAAAATTAAGAGTAGGAAACTAAGATCACAGATACTGTCAAAACTCAAAGATAAAACATGATTTTAAGACAAACTGCGCATTGTCGTTTACATCTAAGACACCAACGAGATGATAATGACACAACCTGTTCGTTGAAAATAAAAATGAACAGATTACTTGCATTTGTTTTTGACAATATGCAACAGCAAAACAATTGAACATCTTAAGTTGTGACTTAAGTGACTTGAGTCACAGCTTCGCCATGAAATGTCATTTACATTATAAATTGCAGATGATCGAGTTTATATTTTTTATTTTGTTGATTGATTTAATACTAATGAAACTAAATAACAAAATACATTAAAATTAAAATATTAAAAATAAAAATAAAATGCTTGCACTCACCAACACGGATCTCCTCCACAGCGCCTGCTTATTCGAAAACAAAGCCAGCTAGCGTAGGGGTTAACCGACCTCTTATCACAAGATCCAGCATTTTATGAAAGGTCCATCTTGAAAATGGCGTCCCTAGTATATCCACAACCAAATCTATCTCTTCTCCTCCTTCAACCATCTTGGGTTAAAAAAAATAAATACAGCGATAGCTGTCGGTAGCAGGATCAAGTGTCGGCTCTGACAAGTGTGCTTATCCAATCACAGGACGCGTACATGTCCAGTTCAGCGTAAGACCTTCCGGCTTGCCTTGGTGTCGCAGTCTCGAGATCTGATTGGCTATCGCAACTGACTGTGTCCATTCACTTAGAGCGCTCAAGAGCCTTCTCTGTTGATTCAGAAGGCCTTAGGCAGATTTCATAGAACCTGACAACACAAGCTGGCTGAAATATGATTGGATAAAAACTCTACAACCCTGGAAATAGCACTCCCCAAGTGGATATAATATGGACAGAAAGACTATGAAGAATAATTTTATTTACAAAAAAAAAATACTTTTCTCAGTGTGTTTGGGCCAGCAGAGAAGGCTTTGCTGATCCTAATGGCCCGCCACTGCTGTATAGTTCTCAAGTACATCGCTCAAAACACTAAAAAATCAAAATACAAACAGGAACTGGATCTACCATCACAGTTTGATTGGCATATGCATCAATATCTACAACTGCACCACATACTGTATCTTTACATGGTTAAAAAGTATGTGCCGTTATATTTTACTGCCTTATTAAAAACTAATGTGACACTCAGTATCTTTAGCGTGCACAGTTGTTAGCAGCAAAAACAATTCTGCACTTTGGCGACTCTCCTTACAGCCACCTAAATGCAGGTCTGTGTTCCATTTGCAGTCTATAATTGGAGTGATGTTGTGGATTCTCAAACCACAATTACATAGGCGGGGGGTTAAATTCAGTGCAACAAGCTCGAGACTTCTGTCCAAATGGCCACAGAAGCCTTTGCTTTAAACTTCTCCTTGACTTAAGTAATTAAAGGCACATTGGAGACAGATCCGCCATCGCAGATCAATTAAAACCTATTTGTCGGTTTATAGCTCCCTCAATTGTCTGGATTCATACCAGTCCTCCCTTTCCCCCCCGCCTCTACAGAAAAATGCAGTGATAGCTGTATCTTCTCTTTAATGAGCCCAACTGAAGTGCTGCCTGGAGCTCTGCATTTTTAATTACGATACAGATGTCCAGTGTTGTGGGATGAAGCAGGTAAATGCATTGGCCATGATTTTCTTCACGCTTAGAAGAAGAGGTGCACTGATCCAGCACCGTGCATGAGGCTGATGGCACAGATACAGCAGGGGGGAAAATAAATAAATAATTCACCTTTATTAACCCTGATTTTGGCATTAAATCAAGTAACCGTATTACTATTATTATTTTATTTCATATTAGAGGAGCAGTACATAAGTGTGTGGCCAAAACCGGTTGCTGCTGTCACATTCAAAATACTGAAGTGCATGGTATCCCCTCCCCCCATCCCCGAGAGGAGAGGTTGCCAGTTAGTGTGCCGGATCCAGAAAAAACATCTACAACAAGGAGTTAGCAAGGCAAGCAAGGATATATTCTGTTGGTTATGTGTTAGCGTACTCTGAACTAAAGTCATGCGTGTTTGCTCGGTAACTGGCAACCTGGATGCTGACACGCTTCTGCCTTTGTGATTGGGTTATCGGATATAAGTATTTGAAATGAGCACAACTCATTATTGTCTGGTCACATATGAGGGCCATTTTATGATGACTTTAAATACATTTCTTACATGCTGCTCCTTTAAGTACCCAGGCACTGATTTTTTTTTTTTTTTTTTTTTTCTGTTAATTTGATCAGCGTAAGCTCACTGGATTTGGGAAACAGGCCAAACATGATTAATTTGAATTAAAGCACAGTAAAGGGCAGATGTGAAAACAACTATTAAAAAAAAAAAAATTAAAAAAAAATTAAAAGAAATTAGCTGCTGAGGCACTTTTGAAGCTCGCCACTGATTGATTTATTCATTCGAAAATATTCTAACTGTTGTGTGCACTTTGTCGCCCTGCAGCATTTGTCCCCCATCTACCGTCCCCCATCTGGCTGGATTCATTGAATGCAACATAATAACCAGAATTGCTCACATTTAGGTCACCTGTTCCATGTCAACCCTGCGGTTTATTTGCGGCTTCTGCAACACTCAGGACACGGACCTTTGCATGGCATCGAGGCTGATTTGGGCCCATAAGCAAACTCCCAAATAGGAAAAGCTTTAACGTTTTTATTGCAAAATCGTGAAGTCTTTAGGTGAAGTGGAGCGATGTAATCCTTTGCAGTCCTACTGATTGTAATTGGATTCCCCTGACCTCTGGCTGGTCGCAGACAGAGAGGCTGGCTTGCTGGCTGACTAGCGGCTGGCAGGACTCTGCAAACTGAGCGCACCGTCTGAAACGGGACGAAAAAAGGAACACAGTCATTAAAAGCTTTCGCACACAAAAGCAGTTCCAAGAGCACAAAAGTGTTAGCTGGTTTTGTGCTTACCCGACTGCTGCCGGAACATTCTGGCGAACAGCGCTCGAATGATCCGGCGTTCAAATGCTGTGGCTGATGAGTTTGAACATGGCTGAGCAGAACAGGGAAATCCATTCCGCCAGAAAGATGCATCATTGCCTCTCTGAACTAAAACAACTTTAACACAAAGTGCCAGGAAAAAAAAAAAAAAAAAAACTACTTATCTCCAGTGGTAGTTTTCTTTGTGGAATCATGACATAATACTTTACTCATGCTCTTTATTAAATGCTGGCAACGCAGACTGTGTCACAGCAGTATGATGTCACAGCCCAAACGGCTGTTATCATCTCCGTCTCATTTAGCTAATGAACCTGATACGCAGACGTGTGGGTTTTCCACCGCAGGATTTATTGAAAGCCAAAGCAAATTGTAAAAATAAACCTCAAACTCGGAGTTTGCGAGAGAAAAAAAACAAACAAACAAACAAAAAAAACCACAACAGTCTCCCCACTGTGCAGAGCCAGCAAACATTTCAACCCAGCTATTCCAATTTACTTCCATAATTGGCTGTCTGAGCGGAGAGAAAGTGGCCATATCTCAGGGTTTTCCTCCACTAGGCTGACGGCTTGTAATTAGGGGAGGGAAAGAGTCTGTTCCTTCAATTAAACAACACTGCAGCAGGAACGAGGATTGCCCTCTTTTTGTATGGCAGACCAAAGGGACAGCGCTTTTCCAGCAGAATAAATACAGCGCCATGTAATGAGCCGAGCAGCATGTCCTCTGTGCATATACAGTATGTGTGTACAGTGGGTAAATACTGGCACTTATTTTAGCTCACTGAAGTATTTGATGATCTAATTTGTGAGAGGCGGATGGAGACTAAAAGACCTTAAAGAATCTTTCCGGCTCGTGAGTCTCCCTTCTTTTATGATCTTTGTGCATTTCAAGGTCCTAAAATTGGTACTGATTACACGTTAGTCTGCAGGTTTTGGCCAAGTTATTTCACGGAGTCCAGTGATTCACAAATTAGATCAAATTATTTTAAAACTACAGCGTGTAGTAAATGCACAAACATTATTTAGTCATTAAGCGTTTGCATTTTTTGCCACAAGCCACCCAGATGCGGCAGTGAGGATGTGTTTTTCCGCTGTCACAGGGTAGGCAGACATCAGGAAAGACGTCAGGGATGTTTGCCACTTCTGCCCGCTGAAGAGAATCCTTCCCAGACAGGGGGCATATAGAGAGGAGGGGGGAAAAGTGGGTTTGAAACTCATTTGCTCAAATCTGCAATGAAATGCCAAAATAAATAAGTCCCAGACGCCTCTTTAGATTTAAATGGTGGGCCTGAGGGCAAGGGAAGGGTCAAGTACATGGTGGGCATGTCATTTTTAATTAGAAGCTACAATTTTTCCTTTTCTGTCTTTTTTTTTTTTTTTTGTCATTTTACTGTAAATCTGGAACTAGTCTGTCATCTGAGCCACTAAGGGTCAAACTGTAAAAGATCAGAGCAAAAACTTTACTGAACAATTTTAATTAATCAGTTAATTGCTACCTTTTACTGAATATGACATGGTTGGAGATAGAAAGAGTCATTTTATACTCACTTTAGAGTTCTGCAGTGGGCCGGGTGCCCAAAGGCAGACCCAGGACAGGCTGGAGAAACTACAGCTTCCATCCAGGCCTGGAAAGTTTGGGGGTGGGTGGGAAAAGGATGCTCTGGGCAACCACGCTAGAATTGCCATCCCCGCACCGCCAAGTCCATCAGAATGAAACAAACCTACCAATGCATGATCGTTTTCATTTTGAAAGTTGATGAGAGAGCCTTTGAATCTAATTTCATTTCATTTGTTTTTTTCCTAAGCCAGAAAGCAGTAGACTTTGGACTTCAGACTCAAAATCTCATTTTTTGACAATATCTGAATAATGCAAAATATGTTCTCTCCAGGCTGAGGCAGTTAGAGCAAACACATAGCCTAAATGTAGCATCATGTTTGAAATGTGCATGTTAAAACAGGAGTTTAATGATTGTAGCCTTTAAATAGTGACTGTAACTTCTATATATTGTTATGGTCTAATATTAAGAGTCATAGCCACCCAAGCAGGTTCTGGTTTCCAAAATTGGAAGGTGCTCACTGTATTTCAGGGAGATTATTCTCAAGAAATCTTTTACCAAGTTAGTGTCGAATCTGATTTATTTACAGGATAATATTTAGTGTACTTGAGTTAAATTCCACCGAGCAGAGGAATGTAGGGCTTCATCAGACATGCATGCACACCGAACAAACCTTGAAACATAACACAAAATAAATAACTTAAAAACACCAAAGTCTGAGATAGTCCCAACATTAACAACCTTTAAATTTAACTAATTTTACAACCCACCATCCCATATCAACGCGGATTTTAAAACTATCACTAAAACTCAAGGAACAGGTAATATAATCAGACAGAAATCTCACCTTGGTCAAACTCATCAAAGGCAATCTCTCACTAACAGAATATTACTAAATACTCAGTCTTTTGAATTTCATCTCAACAGAAGGCAAAATCTTTTAAAGTCAATGATTTTCAAGGCCACTTCTCCTTTTATGAATTCTGGTTTATTAATGAATAGAAATCTGTTCCTATCACCTTTGACCCTGTTATCACAAATAACAGGATAACCTCACAAGCTTTCAGTACAAAGGGGGGCCCGGGGGAGGATGAACCCCCTCTCAGCAGCTCTGCTCACTATATTCATTGAACACCAACATCAAATGAATGGAAAGGCGGCATTACAAAATCAGGTTTTATGCTGATGATATACAGCTCTTCATGTCACATGTTCATAAACAGAACAATCCAGCACACCCAGTGAATCTCTCCTCAGTCATCAGTCAGTCTCTCACACCTGTTTATCCCAGCATTTAAACCCCAGCCCTGCACACATTTTTGGACTGGTTTCTCAGAACCAACCCTGCCTGTGACCAGCCCGTCTCGTCTGCGCCCCGATAACCGACAGTGCTTTCTGTCTGATTCCGGCTCCTTACCTGGTTTCTGTCTGCTTGATTCTTGGATTATTATGTTGTTGGATTACTCACCCGTGGAATTTATTCTGTGGAATTCTTCCTGTTGGGATTGCTTTCTGCTGTTGGTGAGTCAGTCGATCTCTTTGGAGACTTATTCCTGGTCAATAAAGTTAATTCTTCGGTTCGAACTCTATTCTTGTGTGCTGCAGTTGGGTCCAGTCTCCGTCTTCTACAAAATCCTCAATCCTCTCTACAAGACCCAAAAGAAACTAATAATACCATTCTTTAACATCTCTTACTTATGGTTTAATCCTCAATATGCCAATAACAATGCAACAGATGGGAGACGGCAGTCCACACATCACCCTTACGCACGAGCCACATTACATATTGAGGTATTAATGTTCCCCCCAAGCTAGCAGAGTTGTTTCGTCTCAATTATTCTTCCGTTCTAACGAGCATAACTAATAATTTTCTTCGTCGGATGAACATGTACGTTTAGTGGTTGAATACTGTGGCATTATGACCAAAACTGCAACCCCTACCTCTGTGTTGAGCTGTTGCACTTTGTCAATTCAGATATTTCAAATTACAGCCGTCTTTCCAAATATACATTTAGATATCATGATATTGTATATCAACACATAATTGATTTAAACTACTCATATTTAGCCTCATATCAATCATTAAGATATGTAAGTATAAACACAAATAAATTATTCAATGTTAACAAAACCTTATTAAGTTATAGATAACCTGCTCCTGTTTTGGTCGACTACTCAACAACAAGACCAGGTAACGCCACAAGATGAATCTATTGCAAACAGAGGAACACACATGAAGCTCAATGTAATAATTAAATTAAATGATCTAATCTAAATGAACTTTATCATGTTTTCAGTCAAATTTTCTACATATATCACAACACATTTTTTGCAAAAGAGTATTTGTTTATATTTGTCCTTATAATGTTCACTAAAATGCTAACACTGTCCATTTATTATCTGTAAATCCAGAGAAGTCACTGTATATTGTCCAGTGGGCACATTTTTTTTTTCCTTTTTCAGGGTGACTGTGTATATGTGTAACTATATTGAAAATGTACGTGTCTATCCATTTGTCGCTGTGTGGTCTTTTACCCGCCACGCATGGCGGAGCAAGGCAATTGAACACTGGCGGCAACTGTCATTCGGTTTGCTCGTGGAACCCAAATGTCAGCAGCAAAGGCTGAGACCCAGAGCTATGAAATAATGTAAAAGCACACTGCGTGTCCTCAGCTAGGGAAATGTCCGACGCCAACGCAATACGGTGGCAGAGGCGGCTACTGACCCGCTGCACATGGCAAACCTAGTCTTCAGAGTAACCTTAAAAATGACCCATTGATTGTTACAGGAGTCGATTACGAATGTTTATTCCTTAAGAAACTACTTTGCATGTTCAGTGTGGTAACGTTAGCAGCCCTTATTGATGTCTGCAGTGTGTTGTGGTGGCTATTAAAAGCATCTATAGTTTCTAGATATTTCAATGAGCTTGAAGCTTAAGCTGTAGCTTTTTTTACCCGAAGAATGTGTTGTTGATCAGAAGGAAAGTAAACAATATAACGAATTAGGAATTCATTAGAAGTTCCTGCTCCTTGGCTTAAGGCATTCAGACTGCTCCTTCAAAAATGCTCTCAGCACTTTGGCAGCGGGAGGTGAATCGCCTCAAGAAAACAACCAGTCGATGTGACCGACTGGAGCACAGTTCTCACCAGATTTCTGCACTTGTTTCAGGCTACCTGAACTGGTGGAAATGCTAAAATGTCAGCTCAAGTGTATCCCGCTTACATGCTGCTTTTGATGCGTCCCTGTTCAATAATGCAACATCTCTTGCTGTTATTTTACGATAAAGACGGGGACACATTAGCGAGTTATTTATATGCACGTTTGGCGAGCCTTGGTTTTGCAGCACCAGTGGGCACTCGATAAAAGAGGTCGAAACAATAGCGGAGAAAAGGAAAACGGGGGAAGGTGGGGTTTGCCTCCTCACCAAAATCCTCCGGTTACATTTCATGTACGTGTCTCTCGACACACTAGACACTTCTCTGTAGACGCATGTCACCGCTCATGCAACGCATGTACTGCAGAGAATCAGGAAGCCAAAAATATCTGCTATATGAACCAAAAGATATTTACCTCATGTAAGAGATAATGGGGTCGTTACGTTCTTGTTGCCTCTAGATTCCCCCCTAGGTTCATCTGCCTATCACCAGCAACTTTAACGGAGATGTTTTAATGTGTTAAATGCATACATGTACTGTATATGCACACACATGCTGAATACATACATCATTTGGCCGCTGGCTTTACCTCAGCTCTCCTCTGTATTGCATCTGAAGTGAATCGATGTCGTTGCAGTTGTCATTGATGCTTGGGCTGTTTTACACAGCGGGAGATCCTTCTGCTGCCTCCCTCTTACTCTGGCCTCACACCGTTCCAGCAAAAACACGGGGAGGCCAGGGAAGGGGACAGGGACTGCTCACAGCATCCCAAACTGGGTTCTAAATAGGTGTCCTATCCCATTCATCCATCCATCTATCCATCTTGTTTCTGGTAACCACAGCTTATACTACCTAATCAGGGTCACAGTCCAATTATTGCATGAAAAAATAAAGAAAATAAAAAACTTTGACTGGAAAGATTGTGAGTTTAATAAGGCTGCCACGCTGTTGGCTCTTACAAACAGCTACACATACATCATTATGGTCAAGGCCAGTGTGTTAGGCACCTAATTTGTAAATACAAAACACGGAGATTGGCGATTTGACCAGAGTTCGATGCGAGCTGGAGAGGAGCGCTATCAGTGCAATGAACGGAAGCACAAAGGCAGCAAGAAGATGGAGTTCGTGGTTGGAGATCATCTTTGATAAGACAGCAGCATCAGCATTCCTCATCCTCCCCTCGACCATCTCAATTCAACCTCCACTCCATCTCTGTGCTCGTATGCCCAACCTACTCCCCTCCTCTGAACACGCACATACACGCGCGCATACACACACACACACACACACACACACACACACACACACACACACACACACGTGTATGCACATGGACAGCCCTCTGTGCTGAACTAGGTGCTATTGATTGAATCTGAGGAGATGTCTGAGGAGGAGAGCACTGTTCAGGGCATGGGGAATAGACTACCCTCAGCTCTCAGCTAATAGATAGCAGATTGTCTTGGTGAGTGTGTGTGTGTGTGTGTGTGTGTGTGTGTGTGTGTGTGTGTGTGTGTGTGTGCGATAGTACAGATTGCCTGGTGCGAGCTGTTAGGCAGAGAAGCCTGTCTTTTCACAGGCTCCATTGACTGAAGCACAGCGTGGAAACGCTTCAAGCTTGATGATAGGGCCGATAACAGGGCTGATGTGGGTGAATGAGCCCCACCGGAGCCCAGCAAGCATGGAAATACGATTTGGTAAATAGTGATGGTCACTTGTGTGAGACAAATAGGCCATTTGGTCAATAATCAAGACAGCTGCGCAGGCAAAAAGGTAGGAGGTGGACTAGTGCAAGATGGACAAAGGAGTGGACCAGCAAATGGTAAACAATACAGGCCTCTCGCAGATTTGTGCAAGAGAGAAATGCGATGGAAAATTTAAAAAAAATGAAATATTGCACTGAAAGGCAAGTATTTTGAATAAATTATTTTGGAAATAATATTGAATGAGATGCTGACATGCCCCTCTGTTCCACTAAAATGGGGCCATGCAGTCCCAGTCCCATTGTAACATGTCCATTTTGACTCTACTTAAAAAAGTCCCTTATCAATTTGCGTTGGGGGACAAAAAAAAACTCGTTGAAAACGTCATTGAAGTGAATCTTATCAGGGACATCTTATGCGTGGTTTCTGTCAGGACCAGTTATCAGATTTTAGCTTTTACTACTGCTATTCAGGTTTACTTTTGGATTTCGGGGCCATTTTGTGTCCCTTGGCTTTGTCTCCATGTTGTCTCACAGTGCTCTTCCTTCTCTCTGCCTCATCTCATCTGGTTACGCTAATGTCTCTCACCAATTGTCTCCGAACCACTAGGGGGATTAAAAGTTGTTTTGTTTTTGTTTTTTTTGTTTTTTTTAATTTACAGGCTCTAATCATCAAAACTGTTGAGTTAATGTACTGAAACATTATTCCTCATTCTACTTCTGTAATGTAAAAGAAGAATTTCTTTTCTAAAGTGTTTTTCTTGAATAAGCTGGATTTTTATGAACACCTTGATCTCTCTAACACTTTCATAAAAAGCCGTAAAAATGTTGCTGACGGTTAACAGGAAAGCAAATGTTGGAATTACCAATAAATTAGATCATCATAGACATAATTAAGAGCGCTAAAGGTGCTGCAATACAAAAGAGCTTTTTTCCCCACAATTTAAATGAATGCTAGTGTGCATTGTCACAAAGGTCATAAGATAAAGGAGGGGAAAAATATGATTCGAAAGCAGATGGTGCAGTGCTTCCTGTTTAATAATGAAACCTTAAAGCGCCGCTATAAATATCTAATAAAATAAATAAGAAAAGAAATCATTAATCAGGAGCATTTACTGTAAAAAAAAAAAAAAAAAATTCTCTCTGGATGTGTCCTCTGTCTCTTCGTGCATCTGTCTTCCCCCCTTTCCTACAGTATCAGCACTTTGTCCGCCTTGCTGCAGTTCCTGCCATTAATACCCGTCAGCCAAGCTCGCTCCCACATCATGTTTCTGCCATTCGGCAGGAATATATAAAGTCCCAGTTCAGCCAGCACTCGGGAAACCCTGCATAATTTACTACAAAACAGGAAGCATCATTTGTGTCCTGAACGGCTTGCACGCTGAGCATAGCTTCAAAATCAGAAATGGACTCTTCTGTGTTGCTGTACCGCCCACACAAAAACCCTCTCATGCGTTGAGATGTCGATGTATATTATCATAATGAGGGTAGCACATTCAGAAAAGCAGAAATTTGAAAGACAATGGTGGAAAAAACTAAAACCATGCTGCACTGGATGACAAAATGTTATTCTTTTTCAAATTTTGACTCTAAAGGTTTATTTGTGTCATCTTTTGTGTGTACCTGTGTGTTTGTGGTAGTAACTGACTCCAATGCATTCATTTTGGTTTTTTCCTGATGCTTTCTAAAGTTGCTAGATTCTCTTTCTATAATATCTCCCGATCACTATCAAGAAATGCAAGCCGTCCCTCCAGTGTATGTTGCAGCTAAATCTTTTTGACGTTTTTATGAAGTGCAGGCTTACGTTACAAGCAGCCACAGCCTTCAGATTGAATATTGATTAATGATCTCTTCTTTTGGGGCTGCAAGAGTTTGAATCTTAATAAAGCATCCAAATGCGCTGCATTCTCAATTCCAGGAAAAGTTTATGCGGAGCCCTTGGGAAATTCACAGCTTAATATGATAGATTTGTTGGGTTCCTCATTCATGAAGTAGATTCCAATAAACCCTTTTTTTAGGCAGGGTTTTTATTTATTTCTTTATTTTCTTTTTTTCTTTTAAATTTGTTTCAGGCTCTCTGGGGCAACGATCTACTTTATGGTGGAGCTGTAATCTCAATTAAATGTGAACTCCTCAAATGAAGTGTAGTGCTGCATTGAGGATAGAACTTAGTTAGGAAAAAAATAAAAGAAAGTATCAAGCTTTCTTTCATTAAAGGTGGCCTAATATTTCTCAATTAGCATGTTCCTGCTGCCAAAGCCCTGGAGTCATAAGGCATACAGAAATTATAAGACATCTGAAGGAGAGAGGTTCATTAATTATTTTTCTGACATCAAATTATTACCAGGTATTTTTGTGATGGATATGCACTATGGTGTAGCCTAATAGAAAAAATAAAATCTCTTACACTCCAACATTACACAATTAACTATCTGGTGTTTTGGGGTTTTTTTAAGTTGTGGATAAAACATGAAATAAATTATAGCACTATAAAAAGATAATAGAATGGGACAATGAGGTTTATTTTTAACTGTTGTTCAAAGTGTAGACTTTGTGTCAACAAAACAGGATGTAATACAAGAATTTGTTGTTGTGATTCCAGTCATGTTTGTAGTCCTATGAAAGGAGAGAAGCAACTGAGCCAAATGATGCCGAACATTCTTTGGACTACAATACCCAGCAGATGTAAAATCATTGCATTATGGTGGACTTTTCCCCCACAAATTTCAGGGTTCAATGGATTAAATGCATCATAAAAGCTTTTCTGCATGTTAGAAATAGGGTTTGAAACTGTTCTGCAAACACCACCCCATAACTTTCTGCAGGGATGCCCCACCACATGCAGTCTCTGCCCCCTCACACAGCTTGAGTGTGAACCTGTGATATCAACATTTTCTCCAAACTGGAGACTGCAGTGGTTGTTCTTCATCCATGCAAGGTCTTGTCTACTGTATCGCTGCCATGTACTCAAAGGTAAACGTCTGCCTGGCCGTCACAAGTTCAAGTTCTTACCCTTAAAAATATCAATATTCTTTCTGGAAGTCAAATTTCTGCTTGGATGAAAATGATCGGCGTCCACCTAATTCTATTTCTACTGAAAGATTTCAACATGTGTGCACAATTTATCTCTGCCTTTTTCCAAATCTTGTTTATTTGAGAAAGCACAACTTCTTTTTTGTTTAACTTGTAATTTTAATTCTTTATTTAACACAAGTAATTCTCTATTTGGGGCAGCACGGTGGTGCAGTGGCTAGAACTGTCGCCTCACAGCGAGACGGTTCGGGGTTTAAATCTCATCTAAGGACTTTCTGTGCAGAGTTTGCATGTTCTCCCTGTGCATGGGAGGGTTTCCTCCGGGCACTCCGGTTTCCTCCCACAGTCCAAAAACGCGCTTGTTAGGTGAATTGATCAGTCTAAATTGACCATAGGCGTGAGTGTGAAAACAGTGTCTGTCTTTGTGTTAGCTGGGATGGACCTATCCAGGGTGCACCCTGCTTTTCGCCCCTTGACAGATGGGATGGGCTCCAGCAGACCCCTGTGAACCAAGTGTGGATAAAACAGGTACAGAAAATGGATGAATTCTCTATTTAACTCCACCTGTGTGCTGACAGTTGTAGTCCTTTGAGCTAACAGTACTTATCCACCGACCAGGAGTATAAGTCCTTTTTTTCCCTCCACACACGGCCTTCACTGAATACCAACAAATATCGGAAATTAACAGACTTTCAATCTGAACCAGGGTCCTTTGTTGCCTTTAAGAAACAGAGCTAACGGAGTAGATCACTCATCACTCTGCTCCGTTACAGGTATATCAGCACCCTGGGAAACTTTGTTGGGACGGCTCCTGCGCATCCCTTGTCTCTGCAGAACTTATCTCCACTGTAGCTCTTATATTTTGTTGTATTTCATCTTTATACCCTTTTTATTGGAATCATTAATAACCTTTATTCCTCCAATAACATTTTTTCCCCCCCTTGTCATCCACTGAGGCCTTCAGGTGATTTCCACAACATTCAACGAACAGTCCGCAAGAATGTTTTTTTTTTTAAACCAACCCATAAACAAGTAACTAACTTTCTTTTCTCCAAAACAAGGACCTAACACTTTTTGGACCATTTCTCATTTGCATGTAATGTTTGCTGCCTAGATAATTGCTCCACTTTTTCTTACAAAAGTCCTATTTCTTTTTAAGTTGAAAAAAAAAACTGTCTGTACAATTTACTTATTTATTTTAAAATCCAAGCTCAAATGCATAAACTAGCACTATAGCTGCCCTATAAGAAAACCACTGCTATTAACGAGAATCCCACCAATTCCAGCTAATTTTGCACAGCTTTGCTACTTCCTCAAAAAAAAAAAAACTTTTGCACCAGTTCCACCAATACTGTGAAAAACAAACTTTTCTCCCGTGACAGAAAGACAGAAAGACAAAGACAGTATAAAAGAGAAATAAACATGACTGACAATCAAGTATTGAACATTTTGTCCGAGGGAAAAAAAGAAACAGGCCCCCAAGGAACCACAACCTTTACAGCAACAAAAAAAAAAAAAAAATGCTGCTTTGAAATAAAAAATTCATAAGGAAAATCCTGGAAAATCCTGTTCGGGCTGGTCTGGTCTGCGGCATATTGCGGTAGAGCACACATCCAGACCCAGCAGCAGCACAGTCACAGAGTATTCCACGCAGATACGACTTTGCTGCAGACAGATCTTCAGGATTACGCCTGACAGCTCTCCTTTTACTTCATAAAAAGCACAATCAGCAGTCTGTGCGTCCCTGCATTACAAGTTTAACCCCACCATTACGGCCCTCCAACACTTCTTGGAATTTGGTTCTTTGTGTTTTGGGGTTTTTTTTCTCCCACTGACTCCTGTTTCCTCTCTACTCCCATTGTGGGAAATTCTGCTTAGCAGCCAGTTTTCGACAGTGGATAGTTTGTGTGCTTGAGCATTCCTGCGCACGTGCGTGTGCGTGCGTGCGTGTGTGTGTGTGTGTGTGTGTGTGTGTGTGATAGAGCGAGCCTAATGATTAAAACGGCTCCATGCAGCAGAGGGGCTATACACTGCACAATGGCAGGGAAATGGAGAGCCGAGGAGAACACTCGATGTATACAGTATAAACATTTGTTTTAATATTAATCAAAGACCACATTGTGACTATAGGTCATTTCCAGGGTACAGTACAGACAAAAGAAGCATGGATTCCTTTGTTCATATCAAGTGCAGCCAACGGCGTCACTTGCCTTTCAGCCTTTATGTTTTTTTCACTCTCTAAAACGAAGGGTTTGTGTTCTGCATTTCAGGAAAAGGGGGGGGTTGGAAATGTCTTGACTAATGGCTTCCAATGTAATAAACCTCATTACTGCCATTATTTTGTTTCAAACTGTAAACAACCGTCGAGAGCAACACGGGAAGTAAATAAGGGACGGGAGCCAAAAGGAGGGGAAGCAAAACGTTAGCTTTTTCATGATTAAAGGATGATCAGTTTGATCAGCAGGACTTCAACTTCTCCATTTCCTGATTAAACATACAGCGATCAGGTGAAAGGTAAAATAAAAAATACACAGTTCTGAAAGAATCTTTTTTTTTGTTTGTTTCATACTTTGAACATTGTCAGTGAAATTATTTCTCCATTATCCCCATCATCTCATTTTCCCCATCCTAAAGGATTTTTTTTCTTTCCATTTCTTTATGGTTATGGACAATTAAAAACTAATGAAATCAGCTTGTAGCTGTGGGTAGAGGGGATTTCAATAAGACGCCAAGGCATGAATAATAACACTGTGGCTCGACGTTTATTTTTAGTCTCAAAATGTACCCTCAGTTTAATGAGAGTTATGCTGCAAGGCATCAAAGCCCAACATGCATTGCGGATGCTGCTGCAATATAAGAAATTTGTTTTTTTATAGGTTTATGAGCCGCTATTTGAAACAAATAAATAAATAAAATGAAAAGCTTAACCTGGCAGTAAAATGCAGCGCTTCGCTCCGATCCCCACGAGACTAGAAGACAGCAAAGAGGCAAGATCTGTTGACTCATTAAGTTTGGATGTGAGCTAGCTCGACGCAACCTACAAGATTTATAATGAGGCCCCTGGTTTACTGCTATTCTCAAGCCTCTTGTAAAGCCAGTAATGAGACCAAAACATGCTCATCCATCAGATGCTTCATGCACGACAGTGAAATCAAAACATCCATTCATAAGTTTCTGCACCGTGCAACGTGTGAAGCTGCAGACAACAAAGTCCACCACAAGGCCTGTCCTGCGGAAGGTGAAAGGCTGTGCCAAATATGCGTGTCTTGTGTGCACTGCGGTAAACGAAAGGTAGGGATTGCATTCTACATCAAAACAGGACGCCTTTATAAAGTGGAGGAGGAAATATTTTCCGAAAACCCTCCCGCACCCAAATGCACCCTGCATTTTGATCGGCAGTGTGCGACGGTAGCGTAAGAACAAGTACGGGATGGACAGAAAAGGCAGCAGCCTCTCTGCAGTGGCGGAGTCTGCTGCCGGCAGACCTAGACGGAGCAAAAGACATGTATTCATTGATAGACTCTTCCTCTCTGGATCCAGCTGCAGGTATCGCCAACCCCTTAGATGTGTACCGACCTTCTGTTCTGCATCTTCAGTAGAACTCATGTATTTACATGTATGCTGTACGTGCCTGTTCTTTTCATCTTTCTGTCCTCCTTCATCACCCCTTCTTCTCCTCCTTTACCCAACCAACCATCAGCAGTATGAGCCCGGTCCTGCTCAAGGTTTCTTCCTGTAGGTTTCTATAAAGCACCTCGAAGCAACATTGACTGTAGCAGATGCTATGTAAATAAAGTTGTGTTGAATTATGCAGAACCGACTGACAAGTACGAATAGTAAACAGGAGGATATTTCATGTCTGGGATGGTTCTTAAATACTGATGGTACAATATTGTGCATTAAAATGTGTTCAAAAAGTAAAAGCACTAGCTACTACAAATCCTCAGAGGAAGGAATCAAACCCAGTAAGGAAAAACTGAACCACCCCGGTACTGTTTTACTGTCTGCGTTGTTCTGTCTCAGAACTGATGTTCAATCCCACCCTAACCTTGTAAGGCCAGCGATCTGAACGTGGGCTCGCAAACGTTTTGTGAAATTCACAGGAACAGAGTCGGCGAACACACACTCTCTCTCCCCACAGGAAAAAAAAAAAAAACAGAGAATAAACCAATCCCTCTCTTCAGGCCTAAATCGGTTTCCGTTTACGGTTGGGGGAATTTACATGAAGCCCCCGCTCATGTGGTTTACATTAACGCACAGCTGAGGCACTTATAGAAGAGACCGTGGAAGTGAATGCAGTAAAGAGTTTTCTTCTACAGAAAAAAAAAAAACAGACTCTTCTTACCCTTAGTTGACCTTGCTCACAACTCATTAGGTGGCTTGGAATCTATAAGAGAAGAGACAATTAGCTGTGACCACAGTGCTTTAAATCCTTCTTAGTAGGCATTATTACAGATGTGTACCACTGTAATAAATTGTCCACCCACGTATTATATCTTCGTATTCACTTATGGTCTAGCTTTTAATTAAATATTGGTTATATTAGATTTTTTTGAGGCTGCTTACGCACTATATTTTTTGTGCTTGAATCACAAGTGGGGTGCGCCCATCTCAACGTTTCCAAATGGTTTGGTTACGTTTCACACTATCAAACCACCAAAAGGCGTTGTTTACCATCCTGGCTGCTCTCTGCTCAGTGTCCAAGGAGATGAGAACAAGAAATGTTAGAATGGACATCACTGGTGTGATCTCATCGGTACGAGTACGGCACATTGAGCGTCTGGTCTGGGACACCTCATGAATTCAAGTTTCTCCCGAATGCCAAGGCTATGCTGATGGATTTCATATTTTGAGAAGTTTTCCCTGAAACCAGAAGTTACTCTACATCACCCTACAAAAGTTTGCCAAAATCAAACATATTGTGTTCTGCCACTTGGGGCTACAAAACAGAGAGAATTTGCTTAAATCAGCTCTTTTGTTCTCCAATCCCAGCTCTATATTCTTGTCTCAGATGTACTTAAACCCGCGTATCACGTTCGCTAACCTCCTTTATCTTAACATCCAGCAAACCTCTGTCCTTTTTTAAAAATCTTTGCTTTCTCTCTCTCTCTCTCTCTCTCTCTCTCACTTCCCACATCTCTCTTGTTTTGCCCATTAGGGATTTTTTTTTTTTTTGGG
>BJFM01005894.1:0-15689 GCA_016586285.1 Arothron firmamentum
AAGAAAATAAACAAGCAGGAAAGAGAGGAGGGGCAGAAAGAGATGGCAGCCGGATCCAGGAGGGTTAAATAAAAAAAAAACAAATATGACGACAGAGGTGGAGAACGAGTAGAACACGGGAGGGAGGAAAAACAGATGAGAGGAGGAGACAAGAAGGTGTTAGCTTCCAGTGTTTTTAGCTCTTAGCTCCTCTCGCCTGCTGATTCACATCACGGTGAGTTTGACTCGTCTCCTCTTCAAAGTTGTTGTGTTACCTCCCTCAAAGTCCGCAGCTCCGCTTCAGACGCGACCGGCAGCATGTCTGCCCAGACTCACCGAGGCTTCATCACTTCCTAGTTAGTGATTTTAGAATGCTCCATAAACTTTTAAAACAGGCTCCATCACTTCCGCTAACAGCTGCAGCCACCGGAACTGACCGGTCACACCCGCGGCGGCTTTTCAAACTAAAAGCACGGCAGACGTCACAAGTTCGCTTTATCATCCGGAATAAATCAGGCCTTCTCAGGTAATAAAGAGCGGTTCTGCTCTTCAGATTTATTCCTCTTTAACTGGTCCAGCTGTCACCTGACACACAGGTTCTGTTTGGGACCAGTTTTCACTCCTCATTGGATGAGCTAACCCTTTTCTTATCTCGGAGGCAGACAGGAAGTGAAAACCCGGCTGGAGCCGTTATTTCTGAGCTTTATTAGGTCTTTGGGCAAACGGAGCCGTGACATCACATCTACACAACTGTCAACATCCGTGACTGATGCGCCGCCTGAAGGCGCCGCCTGAAGGCGGCGTCAGACGGGCGTGGCCCTCCACTCTTTGCCCTCGGTCAGAGCTCGGGGTTGATGGATGAACACGCTGTATCGGACTCCCTGATTGGCTGCTGCCCTGACGAAGCGGCTGTTCGCCGTCATGGTGACGGCTCTGAGCGAGTCTCCTGTGCCGAAGATCATGAGCGAGCGCTCGTTGACCTTGGCGGTGCGCCTGAGGTGCACGGTGCGCTCCGACGGCTGGTCGTCCACCAGGCGGAGGCGCGCGAGCAGCTTCTGTGCACGCTCCTTCTCGCCCGGCCCCCCCAGAGTGTCCAGAATGACCTGGAAGTCGTGCACGGCGGCGCGGCAGGCGAAGAGCTCCTTGCCCTGCATGAAGGCGTCCAGCTGAGGCAGCACCTGCTGCTGGCGCTCCTGCGCCGCCTGCTCCGTCAGCACCGGCTCCCTGAAGGCGAAGTGGCAGCGGCCGTGGCTCAGCGAGGACACGTACGTGATGAGCGTGGTGATGTCCAGGTTGACGCGGGGACACTCCTCCACCTGCAGCTGGGCAGGAAAGGCCAGGCTGGCCACCACCGTGCCGCGGTCAACCCGCGTTAGCTCCGACTCTGCCTCCTCCTCCTCCTCCTCCGCCTCCTCCTCCCCCTCCTCCTCCAGCTCCTCTTCTCGTCCCTCCTGTGCCGTCATGGTGTTGACAGCAACGATGTCTCCACGGATGGAGATCCCCATGTCCCGGAGCCGGTCGGCCATGGGGCTGGAGACGCCGTTGTAGAAGGCGAAGATGATGTGGGGGTGTCTGTACTGGACCGGCTGCTGCTGGCTGGCCTGCAGGAAGTCCTCAGCCTGCCTGATGATGCTCCTGTCCCCGTACTGGCCCCGCCCCTGCCAGATGTTGTGCAGAGCCTCCGCCTTCCTGCCCACGGCCTTCACCCAGGTGTGCCCTCCGCTGGCCACCACATCCACCACCAGGCTCTGCCTGGCACCGTCAGCATCCTGATAGCTGAAGACGTGCAGCAGAGAGACCACGCCCTCCAGGCTCTCTGCTGACTCCACAACGGCGGTCAGGTGGGTCAGGTTGGTGCTGTGCAGGTGAGACTCCTTCACCTGCAGCTCCCCAGACTCCACCCGCCTCAGGAAGCGCAGCTCGGCTCGGACTTTCCCGCAGAGTTTCTGGTGGCCCTCAACGCCCTGAAAGAGCTGCTGGGCCCTCTGCAGCAGCGCCTGCGCACAGCTGATCTGTTGCTGCAACATGAGCTGCAGAGACATGGCTTCTTCATTCTACCTGTGGAGCAGAACACACGCTAAGATGGCTGCCGTGTCAGATACTCACAGCTAGCACACAAACACGGAGACACAACTGAGCCTGCAGAAGCGGCTGGGCTTCTTTATCCCTTTGAAAGCTTTATTTGATCAGGAAACTCTTTCAGTCAACGTCTGTGGAGGGACACCTTGTCCTGAGGCACAGCGGGACAGCATGAGAGAGCAACGAGTCAACTTCCAATTGAAAACCTCATCGAACCGCTTAGATTCATCTTGAGGACAGAAGCCGCAATCCTCCGTTAACGAGTTTGAGCCATCCTGGGAGAAGCCACGCCGAAGCTGGCAGCAGTTCTGCCGCTCCAGGACGGGCCTGCTCTGGACAAAACAGCAGATGATGGACGGGTGCGCCTGTCCCTCTCCTCTTTCTGGCCGTCTGTAACTCTCTTCCTTCTCCATCACACACACACGCACGCATGGATGCAAGACTTGGTGGAAGAGGTCCCACAGAGTTCCTCCTTATATGGATACGTATAAAAGTGTGACAGTGTATAGTGTGTGTGTATACACACACACAGAGAGATTTAAATATTATATATTTGTGCGCGCGCATGTTCATCTTATCAGAGTCAAAGTTCAAAACCACTGAGATGTTGATGGGCGCGAAGCCAGCTGGTGGTTCAGCTCACGCCGCTCTAACCGCGTGAGCTGTCAGCTGCTAGAACCTTCTGAAGTCCTCCGTCCGGTCACTTAAATACAGCAAAATGTTGAAGGAAGAAAGTGAACTTACGGCGACAGCGAGGTGTGGTGAGGAACAGCTGATCTCAGGTAGCAGCTAACACTTCCGGAGGCCGTCTGCTAATGCGCTGACAGGAGGACGAACCTTCCGGTCCGTCTGCTTATGCTGTCGTATCCACACAGACGTAGAAGAAGAACGAGTGGCGGGAGTCCAGAAACTCGCATTGGTCGTCTCCAAAACTGTTCACAAGACACCTCCAGCTACAAACGTGGTCGATTACTACTGTTTGTACTCCATTTTTAATTTATACACTGTTTTATTCGAAAAAATCTTTCTAAAGCTCAGAAAACCGATTTACATTGGCGTGACGAAAATAAAAAAAATAAAAAAAACTTTGGCGTGACGTCAGCGCTCTGCACAAGTACGAGCTCTGCGCGTCCCAGTCATGTCTCAAGAACGAGCATGCTTTGAGACGGAGGGGAAGAAATACGTGAATGACAAACTGAATAAGTGGGACAAAGAAAAAATTCTAAATATTGTTTTACGTTTTAATAAAGCTTCCAACGGAATGTTGACTTCTCCCTGTAACATCGTAATGGAATAAAAATTACATCCAACACAAATATATCAACGATTTTAATGTTTTATACGATCTCACTTTTAGGAGTGTTAACTTCATTGCTGGTTGCTGTTAGCATGTGTAAATGCATGATGATAAGTCCTGAAAACAAAGATATTGTTTTTGTCATAAACTAGTTCATGATCGTCCCGCGGGAACGCGCATCCATGTCGACAGTGCCACTGCTCGTGGCTGCTTAAAGCGGAAGTAAATAAAACTTTATCGCCGTTTTCGCTGGGTGAGGAAAAACATTTTTTAAACAATTTTCCGCTGGATGAGCATTTTATTTTATTTATTTTTTATATTTTCGCTTTTATTGGGGTCCTGCTGCGCCATCGTCACTATATTGCGTCACTTCCGCCAGAAAACACAGGGAGACGTAGCGGTTGAACAGGAGGCTTTTGGTATACTTTGGACTGATTAGTCACATTAGCCTGCGGGGTAATGTCCGATGATATGACGCCTCTAAACTAAAAAGAGTAAGTTTTGCTTGTTCTTTATCCGTCGACTTTCTGGAGACGTTTGTGTTGCACCCGGAAGCTGAAAGCTGATGCTAACTGTCGCGAGCGTGTAGCCCGGCCGACTTCCTGGCCTGTTAGCAGTTAGCTGTTAGCGGTTAGCTGTTAGCGGTTAGCAGTTAGCTGTTAGCGGTTAGCAGTTAGCTGTTAGCGGTTAGCAGTTAGCGGTTAGCAGTTAGCTGTTAGCGGTTAGCTCAGAGTTGTTTACCAGCTCAGCCTGCAGCTTGTTGGCGTCATGTTCTGCTGACCTTCTGCACGGCCGAGGTGAGCAGGAGGTTCACCTGCGGGCCTGTGCGATGGAAGCAGTGCGCTTTTTACCAGCAGAAAGTGTACGGGCTACTGGTTCTAAGAAGAATCCGTTAATATGGAGATGATGGAATCACAAGAAAAGCTTAAATCAAGTGTTAGTAAGGGAAAAGTCTGGATCTGTTTAAAATTAGTTCTGATCATTTAATATCAGGTAATACAGCCGCAGTTAAAACACATTTGTTGATTTGCAACAGACTGTTCAGGTGACTGACGCCTTCATAATGACCAGTAACAGAGTTCACACTCAAGATAATGAGCTTTATTTGTAGAACACTTTTATACATTAAATATCAAATGCCTGGACGCAAAAATTCTGCTTCACAAGTAAACTGCCAACCATCCTTAAAGTGAAAGCAATAAAAACAGCCCAGAAGTGCAAAAGATCGGGTTTGGATGCATGAATTTTAAAAGATCATAATTGTGGAGTGCTAAGCAGGTGTCGCGCACACAACTAGTTAAATGCTACAGTAAAACCATTAAAGCCTCTTTTGAAAACCTCCCTGAAATCTGCCTGCAGGCTGTTCCACGGTGTTATTTCCAACCGCTGCAGCTCCGGTTTTCTTTCTCCTGCTGCTGGAAACCTCCAGCCAGCCTGCTGCAGAGGAGCCAGGGATGTAGATTAATGGAGCAGAACCTCTGAGTCAGCTGTAAATGTAACTGGGATCAGGTGCAGCTAAAACTGAAGAGACCTGAATTTGAGAGGAAGACGCTGTCGCTCAAGTATGTCCAGGACCCCTCAGAAGTCCTTTCCTCCACCCTGACAGGCTGAAGGGCTGCCAGTCTTTCTGGTAGCAGTGTGGAGCTGTCGGATAGCTTGGTCCTTTCTTGGCTGTAGGTTCCTCCAGGTTCTTGTCCAAGGTTCACAGCTTCAGACTCAAACCAAAAGGCTTTTGTTGAAGCAAAGGCCCTTAAACACATCGCAGTAAAACGCATACAGTAATCTTAAATTGTGCTGTTTGTGTATTTCGGGGCTGTTTTCTGCTGTGAAAAGCTTTTGTAAGCGTGTATTGTGATGTTGGAGCCTGACCTGTGTTGACCCCAGCAGGGGCTGCTGAAGGAGATGGCTCTGATCGAAGGCATCGGTGACGAGGTAACGCTGCTCTTTAGCGCTCTCCTTCTGGTCCTGGTGCTGCTGCTGGCTTGGATCTCCACCCGGACCTCGGACCCCCCAGAGCACCTGTTTGCTTCAGCCCCAGGTCCCTCCCCCTCCGCCCAGCAGGAGGTGTCCTCCTCGTTCTCTGACCCCGCCTCGTCATTGTCGTCTGGCTCCGTGAACGGCAGCCCGCGGACAGAAGCTGCTCCCACAGATGCTTCTCCTCAGGAGGAGAAAGATGAGGGGGGAGGGACGGGACAAGCTGCGGGGGGAGAAGGGGTGAGGCACAGAGAAGGAGGAGGAGGAGGAGGAGGAGGAGGACTTGGGGAGTCTTCTTCCTCCCAAAGGAACATGGTGGTCCGACTGAAGTTCCTCAATGACACAGAGAGGACGGCCCAGGTGAAACCACAGGACACCGTTGGATATATCAAAAGGTAGAGCTCCATCCAGGAATCCAGGGGGGGGTCTCCAGCCCTGCCGCAGGAGGCCGCTGCCCGCGCTCCTGTCTCACTCTGCTTCTGCTTCGGTCTCTTGTCTGTTGCAGGACCTACTTTGCGGGCCAGGAGCAGCAGGTCCGGCTCATCTATCAGGGCCAGCTCCTGCAGGACGATACTCGGACCCTGGCCTCTCTGAACCTGGCCCATAACTGTGTGCTGCACTGCCACATTTCCCAGCATGTCGACCAGGGGGGCGTGGTGGGGGGCCGTCCTACGGACCAGGTCCAGGTGGCGCTGAACGTGGGAAGCATGATGGTGCCCCTGCTGGTCCTCATGCTTTCAGTCCTGTGGTACTGTCAGATCCAGTATCGGCAGTTCTTCACGGCACCAGCTACTGCTTCGCTGGTCGGAGTAACCATCTTCCTCAGCCTGGTGGCCTTCGGGGTCTACCGCCATTAGACCGCCCGCTGTTTCTCACCTGGCACATGCAACTCGATGTGGACACTGAGTTTTGTGTTTCCTGTTACCATGGAGATGCTGGGTCTTGAAGAGGATGTATTTTTTCTGTCAGTTTCTCATCGTGCCTCTTATTTTCTGCTTTCTATCATAGCTACTGGTTTGGATGGGATCCACCTGAAACCGGTTCTAGCCTGGCCAGACCTGACCTGTCTGTAAATGACGTGTTTCAGGATGAAAGGTTGTAATAAATCATTTATTTATCTTGTTGTGTTTTGTCAGTGATCACAAAAATTCCTTTTTACACCAAATGACCCAGTTAGACATCAAAACACGAGCAAACTCTTTCTACACCGGATCCTCAGCGTTGTTCTGCACTTGTTTGAGTTTGCGTAGATGGTACATGCACACATCTACACGTCTGTGCATGGTGCATACACGGTCTATAAAGTGGAGCGATGGCTGCGTGATTGCTACATCCTGGCCAGCTGAGGGGCATTTTGACAGCCAAGGTCTGATCTGAGATATTATTGTCACTAATTTTAAGAATGATGAGCGTGCAGGCTTGAAGAATTGTGATCTCTGGCTGAGGAGGACACCCACATGTTTGCTGACTCACTAACTCCAGTGTAACCAGTCACTGAGCCATTAAGTCATATTTTACTTCTCCATTACAGCATTAGATTAGTTTCAAAAGGACGTTTCCAGCTAAATAAATGCTTTTTCTGTCCGTTCACTTTGTACCTGGTAATTTTCACTGTCACCTTTGTAATTCTTCAGGTTTGGCAGCAACATTGTTCAGTTATTATAAGCTTTATCCCAGAATGCATTGGTGTGGATCATAACTGCCCAATAGTTCAGGTAGACTTGAAAACATCAACTCAGTGGCTTTAAATTACTTGTGATTGGGAACACGACCCAAATGAAACTAGCTTGACAATCAGACATTTTCCAAAGACAATTAAATTAAAAGAACACACAACAGTAAAATCTGTCATCTTAAACATGTAAGATATGAATTTTAAGGTCAGTGTGAATCAGGCTTTACAAATAAAAGTGAAAACTGATCTTATCAATCGTATGAATACGTACGTCTGTCGTGTATGTTGTGAATTTTTTTCCAAATATGCAGAAAAGTGGTCTGTTTCGTGACATTTGACAAACATTTCTCTCCTGCGCAATTTTGAACAGTTTTCAACTTTTTAAGAACCGTGTCACGTGTTTTGGATCCAATTCCCGAAACTCATATGTTAAGTCTCGCGAGAACACACAACACTCGTATTGACCTGTGATTGGCTGTTCAGTCGTTTAAAGCGGGTATGACGCCAACCGTCTTTTCAAACGTGGTAGAAGTGCTGCAGGTTGTAGAAGTTGAAAATGCTGCACATTCAAAGAAACCAAGAATCGTTTCGGTAAGTAAACGCAGCTAGCTTCGCCGCAATAGTTTCATCGGCGAGTGATGCTTAATTTAGCTTCATGCCTTTTTGTGTCCTGATAGATCCTTTACGGTGAGTCAAAATAGCTTTAAATCTACGATTTGAAAGTGCCTATGTGTGAAGTTATAGTCCTGTGGCTGGATGAATCTGTTGTATTTAATGCGCTAAATCATTTATTAGTTGAAATTTTAGCAAACGACTTCCTCCCGCTTGTCCGTCACTTTTTAAGGTCCCCTAGAAACAGGAAATGGGCTCAGCGTTTGTGTCGCGTGCGCTTCGGTGCGTTTAATTCATTGTCTACGACGAGAAACGTCTGAAATAAATGATGGAGTTTTCCTCTGATACAGCCCAGCATCGCTTTACAGAATACACAGAGTTCCATTTAAACGGTGTAGTTTTTCAAACAGAATAACTTCCCTTGTGGAATTGGTTGTATCCATTTTGTTCGAGGCCTTGCGAGTGTCCGCCGGACTTCTGAAGAAACCGGACAGGTTTTGAGGATCTTCTTTTTTTTAAAAATGTATTTAAAAATATATATTTTTCCCACTGAATATAATTCCGGAGATGAAATAGTTCACTCTTCCATTTACTAATGGCTGGGCCTTTTAATTTTTTTTTTTTGTAACAGTTTTATCAAAGGCAGGGAAAATGAGGGTGCATGAAGAACTGACTCCTGCTGTATGTGTATTTAAAGCGTTTTTTTTTCTTTAATTATATGTTTAGGTTGTATCAGGAGCTAGACCTGATTTGGCCTGATGCCCTGATGTGGCCTGGAAGGACTGTTGGAGGTGAGTGCTGCTGTCTACCACCAGGTGAGCTGGTCCAGGTGCTGGCTCAGCAGCCTGTCGTCTACCTGGATGTGATGTAACAAAAGGCCGAATGAAGCTCCGCCCACAGCAGACTGTTCACAGTGGATGGGGCCGTGACAAAATCGGACTGAAGCGTGTTCTGATCCAGGTCTTCATGAGAAGCCTCTCGGAACCTGGACTGCCCCTTTACAATGTTTCCCCCCCTCAACGGTTAACCTGCAGTTTATGGGTTTGCAGATTGACTGACGCAGGAAGTGTGTGTTAAGTGCCACACTCCTCCCTCTCTGGCCAACTAACTGCTGAAGATGAAGATGTCAGACCTCCATCTCTGCCCTGAGCGACGTCACAGGTAACCTGCGATGTCCTTCTGGAGTGGCAACTCAAGTTTGCTATCATCTCATTTATATCTAATTTTCTGTGTGGAACATTAAAACAGTTAAATAACACCTCCTCTGAAAGAGAAATGAATGAAAGGAAATTGTTTTATTATCCCGCAATGTGGAAATAGCAGTGTTCCAGCAGCACAGAAGAAATAAATAATATAAAAGACTTTTGAGAAAAATAATAGCTAACCTGATATGTTGACTAATATATACCGTGCTGTACATGGATTGCATGAGCATATTGCACATGAAATGCACTGATTACTTTACTGTTCTCCCTCAAAAAGAGATTTATTCTCAACACTTCCCAGAAGAAGGGAAGGATGAGTAGGGTTTGTTTATTTTTGTGGTGGCTTCTGTTGGCTCCTAAAACGTGTCCTGCTGGGAGATGATGTGAACAAAAGGCCGAATTAAAGTGCTCCCAGCGGCCAGTGTGGGCTTGCTTGGGGCGCCATGATAAAACCGGACTGAAGCGTTCATCTGATCCCAGGTCAGAAGCACCACAGCAGCTGAAAGGAGAGCCAGAGGATCCCTGAGCAGAGCAGCCAAAGAAGCGTTGAAAGCATCAACCCTGGTGTTGTCAAGCAAATTTGTACATATAATAGGAAGAGAGAAGTTGTTCCACTAGTCTGAGCAGATTCAGTCATCTTAGATTTATAACAGGGTTTTTGTTCAGAGGATGAAGAACCAAGTTGGTGCTCAAATTTATGCACCAAAGCCTTTTTTGAGTCAAAGCTTTTTGTTGTTTGTTTTTTTTTTTTTTTGGTCAAATGTTAAACTAATTTTATTATTTTATCCTTACTTTTGTGTTTAAGTTGTTTTGTTCATCTCAAAAAGCCACTTAAAGCGTGTTTTTGTTTTAGTGTCGCAGCGTTTCACCGGAAGTTGCAGCCTGGTTAGCCCCGCCCTGCTCGTCGCTGATTGGCCTGTGAATTTGCCCTGCTCGTCGCTGATTGGCCTGTGTGAATTTGCGCATTTACGATTCGTCCGACGTAAACCCGATGAGCCAATCGGAGCCAGAGGACACCGGATTATGGAGATTGCTGCTCGGGAACGAGTTGCCCCTGTCGACTCATCTGGTTCTGAGCAGCCGGACCGGACCGGGACGTGCGCAGTGTTCCGACCCGCAGGATGGACACGGTCGGGTCTTCAACGGTAATGTCCCGGACCGTTTACTCCGCCTCAGGAGGAGCCTGAATGCTGCAGCTGTTAGCATAGGCGGCTAGCAGCTAGCCTGGGCTGCAGGCGGACCGGTCCAAATATGTCGGAGTATTTTAACACCGAGTCCCGTCAGATGGGCCTCTGCAGGCCGGGTCAGGCGGAGCAGCTGTGCCCTCTGGCGGGCTGCGTTGCTGGTGTTGGGTCGTGTCTGGGCTCAGCCTGCTGGAGGCCCTCGGTTCTGGAGCATTTGGGTCAGTCGCCTCTCCGGACTTCTGGCGTTAAATTTCCGGCTGCAGTACCAGACTTTAGCACAAAAGTACCGAAAAGCAAGGTTGAAAGAGGTCAGAAGGTTCACCATCATGGTTGATTAAATCTGGGAAATAAAAGTCCTTTTGAGATGATGCTTCCCTCCTCCATGATGCGTGTGCAGCCTGGTTCTGCCGGGTTCCTGCCCTCTGGAGACGGTTTCATCAGTGCCACACAGCACGTTGGGTCCCTTCTCATGAAAGCGTCCAGGTTCTGCATACATTCAGAACCTTTGGGTTTGTCCTGGATGTTCTGGAGGTCCAGGTGATCTGAATTAGTTAGATTTTTTTTTAGAACTCCTTGTTTCCCCACTGAGGGGCCGGTTCTGCTGCTGCCCCAGCTCAAAGGTCCGGTCTGAGGCGCCAGCGTCCTCCTCATGTCTCTGCTCCTCCTGTTCCAGGACATGGCTGAAGGCATCCAGGTCAAAGTGGAGCCAGAGGGAGAGGTGGAGATCAGGTCCTACCCTGTCCTCAAGAACGTGTCCATCAGACTGACTGACTGCAGTCTGTGGCTGGAAGGACGGGACTTCCTGTCTCTAGGTGAGAGCTCTGGGCTGACCCTCGACCCCCCCCCCGGCTCCTCCTGCCATCTTTAATCTTGTGTATGGTCACTGCAGAAGCATGAGCTCCACGTCTGCACTCTCGTCCACAGAGGACCATCCTCAGGTCTGGTCCCACAGGCCCGTCCTCGGCTGCCCCACGAACGCCGGCAGGAAGATGGTCTACTGCCCCCAGTGCAACAGAGGCTTCTACAAGCAGGCCCACCTGGAGGCCCACCAGAGGAGCCACCAGGGCCAGCAGCCCAACCAGTGCTGGCAGTGTGGCAAGCTGTACCCCACCCTGATGAGCCTCATCGTCCACCAGCAGATCCACGACCGCCGGGACCAGTACCGCTGCTCCTACTGTGAAAAGAGCTTTGCCCTGAAGAGGGACCTGAAGACGCACCACCGGATGCATTCAGGCACCAAGCCCTTCAAGTGCTGGTTCTGCGGGGACGGCTTCGCGGGCCAGGAGGAGCTGAACCGCCACCTGCAGGTCCACAAAGGGGAGAAGTGCTACCACTGCACCACCTGCAACAAGATGTTCATTTCCTACCAGGGCTTTAACTTCCACCGCAAGGCGCACAAGGAGCGGCAGCTGCACCCGTGTCCCAAGTGCAGCAAGACCTTCAGCAACCCCCAGAGCCTGAAGCTGCACCAGGTCACGCACTCCAGCAGGAAGCCCCACACCTGCAGCAGCTGCGGCAAGGCCTTCAAGCTGCTGACGGGCCTGCGCTGCCACCAGAGGACCCACCAGGACCTGAAGGAGTACCACTGCGGCCAGTGCGGCAAGTGCTTCTCCAGCCTGCAGGGCCTGAAGCTGCACAACCGCACCCACACCGGCCTGAAGCCCTACCAGTGCTCCCAGTGTGGGAAGAGGTTCACCCAGTCGCCCCACCTCAAGTCCCACATGGTGACCCACACGGGCGAGCGGCCCTACGTCTGCACCACCTGTGGGAAGAGGTTCACCCAGTCGTCCCACCTGAGGTCCCACATCACTCTGTTCCACGTGGGGGAGAAGCCCTTCGCCTGCGCCGACTGCGGGAAGAGCTTCACCATCGCCCACTACCTGAAGATGCACCGGCTCAGCCACACCAAGGAGAAGCGCTACCACTGCTCCTACTGCCACAAGTCCTTCTCCTACCACAACTCCTGGAGGGCCCACGAGCGCATCCACACGGGCGAGCGGCCCTTCAGCTGCCGGGACTGCGGCCAGAGCTTCATCACCTCGGGCTCCCTGCTGAGCCACCAGAGGGCCAAGCACACGGGGGAGAAGAGCCACTACTGCTTCACCTGCGGGGAGTTCTTCTTCACCAGCTCGCTGCTGCGCGTCCACCAGCTGGACCACACGGGCGAGCGCCCGCACGCCTGCAGCTGCGGGAAGACCTTCAAAACCAGAGGGGTGCTGCGCTACCACCTGAAGAGGTTCCCCCAGCACCAGCCCAGCCGGGCGGGGGCCCTGGAGCCGGGCGCGCAGGCCTGAGGGGGGCCAGCAGGCGGCGCTGCAGCGGAGATGCTGCACCCTCCGCTCAGCCCCAGAGGCTGGCGGCGGTTGCCATGGCCACCCTAGCAACGGGGCGCAGCAGACAGTCCACCGAGCGGAGGAAAATCCACCAGTGATGGACGCCTTTCTGCTGTTTGACTCTTCCGGGTGGAGGCTCCGCCTCCTGAGTTAGGTGGTGTCAGTAGAAGCGTGGTGGAGCTTCATGTCAGGTAAAGGCTTGTTTTCAAAGGAAGCACTTTAACCCAGAGATGCAGCGGTGCTCTCATCTGCAGACCTCCATCAGCACCGCCGGCCTTCAGCTCTGGAGCGTGTCTGGGCTGGCCGACGGTCAGGGCGGCCCGCCAGAGCCGCCCCAGCAGGAGGGAGGCCACGGCTCCTCAGGGTGACGGAGGAGACAGGAACCATGGGGGACAGGTCCTGAGGGACCAGCGGGCGGGAGGACGCCCACCTTGTCCAGGCCTGAGGCCTCCAGACTGAGGAGCACGAGTGCAGCGTGTCTCTGGAGGCCTCCGTGGCTGGAGCCTCCACCAGCGCTGCTGATGGTCAGGTGGCAGAAGCCGTCGCTCCGCCTCTGCCGTCTCCTCTCCTGAGCACTCTGGAAATAAAGACCTGCTTTTTGCATCAGACAGCCTCCACCTTCCTCTGTCCTCCGCCCTGTGTGTCCCTCCTCCTGAGGGTCCTGCACGTTAGCAGACATGTTTGATCTGGCTTTGATCACTGCGGTTGGGGGGTCGGTTTCCATGGAGATGATAGATGTTGATGAGTGGCACATCAGGAGCGTTTGACTGCTGCTGCAGTCAGGAGGTGCTCCACACCTCCACCCTGAACCTGTGTGGAGGCTGGTGGTGTGTCTCTGCTGCTGGTGGACGCGTGTGGACGCTTGTCTGAGCAGGTGGGCCAGAGGACGCGCCTGCTGCATCAGGTGAGGTTGGGGTCTTCATCAGTGACCTTGTGGTGCTGGAGGTGGGCGGGCCTGGACCCTGAGCTTCTGGACCCGGGCCGACTGGACTCCCCGCCGGGTCACCCAGCCTTCTGTGGAAATGATGAGTGTGTAAGCGGCTCAGCCAGGAGCGGTGTGGGTGTGGAGGGCAGCAGGGAGGAGGTCTCCAGCAGCTTCTTCAGTCTCTACGTCTTTCAGTTCCTCGTGAGCAGAAATATTCTGTTTCCTTTTTACAGTTGCAGCTGTGGATTAATGAGCGGTGCCTTCTGTCCTGGGTCCGGTCAATGAATGATTCTCTCCTTCCTCAATCCCTCTGTTTTTATTTAATTAGTTATTTATCTGATAATTCCTCCCTTCTAACAAATCGGCGCTTCCGCAGCTTTAATTTGAAGGCGTCGTCTGGTCACGTGATTTCCGCCCAGCTCTAAAGATGGCGGCGTCCTGCAGGTTCCGCGCCGTCCTGGGTCAGGCTCTGAGGCGGTTCCGATGGTCCACAGACGGGAGGCGCTTCTGGGCCCCACAGTTCAGGTGGGTTCAGACGGAGGCGGAGGACAACAAACCGGTTCAGACCGGCTGTTTCCTGCCGCATTCAGCCGCGGTTCGGCCGGTTCTGGAACCGCGCAGCTCCTGGACATCAGCAGAGCCCGGCTCCATCAGCCCGGGCTCCGACAGCCGCCAGCTGTCATTCACAAGGTTCAATCTGCTCTTTTGGCTCTCGAACGTGTGGTTGTCAGCCGGCCGCCAGAGGGCGCTGTGGAGCGCGCGGAGAGCAGGCGCTTGACCCGGGTCGCAGAGGCTGGACGCCGGACTGGACCCGGAGGAGGAGGCGTCCTGTGGACGGCTGCCGGTACGGACCTTCACTCATCACCTTCCTGCACTTTCAGGCTTTTTCACATGTTGTTTATTTCCTGGAGAGCTTTCTGGCGCTGCCTCGCTTCTTCCTGGAGGACTGGAACTCCTCTGAGATGAGTAGATGCTGACTCTGATGAAGAACGCTCACGTCTGGAGAGCAGCAGCACAACAGCATGGGGAAGCCTGCTGAATGGACGGGTCCACCCACGCGTTTCTGTGGAATCAGTAACCCGTGTGTGTGTGTGTGTGTGTGCGTGTGTGTGTGCGCAGCTTTCTCTCTCTTCAGTCGTTCTGATGACCTCCAAGATGAAACTCAGAAGAAACATGATGAGATGATCTTGCTGCTGAAAAAAGCTAAGGTACGTTCAGTGCTGCAGACAGTCCTGAAGCAGTAATAACAGCGGTAATAACAGTGGTAATAGCCTCATTAATAACAGCGGTAATAGCCTCATTAATAACAGCGGTAATAGCCTCATTAATAACAGCAGTAATAACAGTGGTAATAGCCTCAGTAATAACAGGGGTAATAGCCTCATTAATAACAGTGGTAATAACAGTGGTAATAGCCTCAGTAATAACAGGGGTAATAGCCTCATTAATAACAGCGGTAATAGCCTCGGTAATAACAGCGGTAATAGCCTCGGTAATAACAGCGGTAATAACAGGGGTAATAACAGCGGTAATAACAGCAGCCGGCGGCGCTGCTGTAGTCAGTGTCCTGTGCTCCCCCAGCTCAGCATGCACCGGGGGCAGCTGGAGGAGGCGTCGGGGTTCCTCCATCAGGCCGTGGTTCTGGCCCATCAGACCAACAACCAGCAGGGGATCATCTACACCTACAGCCTGGTAACCTTTGACCTTTGACCTACAGTCCTAACACGCTAAGGTCAGTGGAGCGTCACCAGGTGACCCCACATGCATGTCAGTGATCTGTGGGAGGAGCCAGGGCGACCTGGCAGAACATGTCCCTCAGGGGATTCAAACCCACAGCCTTGGTGTTAGAGGTCACCAGCGTGTAAACAGACCCTCTGAGCAGGAATCACCAATCAGCCCCCGACCCAAACCTCCATTCATGACAACCTCACTTCACCACAATTAGATGACCTCTGACCTCTGACCTCTGCCGCTCCCATTCCATAGATGGCAAATCTGGCCTACATTCAGGGTCAGCTGGACCAGGTGAGGACACACCCATCACATGACCACACACCTCACACACGAGCAGCAAAAACTCTTTATTTTCTGTCTCTGCAGGCGGAAAAACTCTTTAAAGCAGCGATGAGCTTCATGCTTTCAGGAGGAACTCCAGAGGTGTGTGTGTGTGTGTGTGTGTGTGTTTGTGTTGTACATTTACATTTTGAGCACCAAAATACTCATTCTAGCATCAAAGTGAGGACATTTGGTGTCGTGAGCAGCTGCTGGTCCTCACATCTGCTGTCATTTTGATTGTGAAACACCAGAAACAACAGTTGCTCAGGCTCAGGGGGAGGGGCTCAGACCCAGGGGGAGGGGCTTGGGTGGGAGGTAGGCTCAGGGGGAGGGGCTCAGACCCAGGGGGAGGGGCTTGGGTGGGAGGTAGG